>PJEM01007909.1:0-89166 GCA_004023845.1 Helogale parvula | reverse complement strand
GTACTATATGGCAATGAGGAAGTATGAAATATGGCCATTTGTAGGAAAGTGGATGGACCTTGAGGGTGTCATGCTAAGCGAAATAAGTCAGGCAGAGAAGGATAGATACCATATGTTTGCATTCATAGGTCTAACAGGAGAGACCTGACAGAGGACCATGGGAGAGGAAGGGGGAAAGAGAGCTGGGGAGAGTGAGGGACACAGATCATGGGAGACTACTGAATACTGAAAGGGAACCATAGCCTGAAGGGGGAGGGGGAGGGAGGGGGTGAAGGTCATGGTGGGGCGCACTTGTGGGGAGAAGCACTGGGTGTTATATGGAAATCAATTTGACAATAAACTATTTTAAACAAGGAAAAAAGAAAAGTGTCAGGATAAGAGCTTGAAGAGGTAGGGCAAGAACATATAAAAAGAACTTTTCTGAAAAGATAGGGCATTTATGATGAAATATAATTTGAACAGATCCAAGTGAACAAAGAAGTTGAAAATCTGACAAATCAATTTCACTCCAAGGGATATAGTCACATTCCCACACAAACAAAAAGTTATATGTATGTTCATTAAAGCTTTATTTTTATTATGAACAAAAACAAAAATAACCAAGTAAGGGAAGGATGGATTTATAGTTCTATAAATAAAATGAAGAGTGAAAACAAATGAAATAGAGGTGTATGTATAAAGGGAGATCCATAAGTCTGTGTACCATTGGGAAAAAATTTTACTTTTTATAAATTACATTATAATAATAGATAACATAAGTAATCTCTGACATTAAACATGTTAATGTCTAATAAGTCAAATATTAAAATAAGAAACCATTGTATCCTGAAATACTTACTAATTCCACCTCCTTCCACATAAATAAGTTTTTCAAAAAAGGATCTAATAGAAGAATTTGCCTTTCAAGCTGAAAACATGGCTCTAGTTTTTCCTTAGTTTTTCTAGAGCAAAAATGTTTTTCATGTATGCATCTCTAAGAAAGTCACTAAGTAAACATATGCCTCTATTATTAAATTTTTTCTGCTAAAATAAGAAGAAATGAGCTATCAATCAATGGAATATCATGAGGAACCTGAAATGCATAATGTTAAGTGAAAGAAACCAATATGAAAAGGCTACATACTGTATTATTCAATATATAGGGGATTCTGGAAAAGGCAAAACCATAAAAAACAGTAAAAAAAAAAACCACCTCAACGGTTTCCAGGAGTTCCTGTGCAGTAGGGGCAAGATGAATGAGCTGCACAAGGGATTTTCGGGCAGTGAGACTACTCCCTGTGATGCGGTAATGGCGGATACATTATGTCTTAGTCAAATCCATGGAACCCACACTACAAAGAGAAAATTCTAATGTAAATTATGGACTTGAGTTAATAATGCATATTTATTGTTTCCTCAGTTGTAATAAATGTATCGCACAAATGCAAGAGTTTAATGAAGGGGAAAAGCCTATGTGAGGGATGTAAGGATAAATATGGGAAAGGTACATGGGTGGCTCAGTGGTTAAACGTCACCTTCAGCTCAAGTCATGATCTCACAGTTGGTGAGTTGGAGCCCCACATTGGGCTCTGTGCTGACAGTGTGGAGCTTGCTTCAGATTCTCTGTCCTCTTCTTTCTTGGTCCCTCCCTCCTCCTCTCTTCTCTCACTCAATAATAAATAAACATTAGAAAAAGATAAATATGGAAATTTTTCACTTGTTCTACTTTTCAAAATGTAAAACTACACTAAAATTATCTTAATTCAAAAAATAACACACATAGTCTAAAAGTAGATAAATGAACTAGTTTTGTGTGATGCAATCACATGAAAGAGATACAGATATACCCACTAGGACAAATAATACTGATTTTTATCATGTCCTTAGCAAATGTGAGTAAATATGTGCTGTCATGAATATTATGGGTATTCTTTAAACAATTTCCCATTGGGATGTGTTTGAAGATGCTTTGAAATAGAATCTTCGATTTCAACATTTGATATGCCTGCTCTGCATTTGAAGTATAGACCTACATTTATTATTTATGCACACCTAAAAGTAAAACGAAGAAAAAAATGAGAAAGATACTTGGGGATATATTTATATACAGTCAGATGGCTGTCACATTCATTTTAAGTTCATTTTACTGGGTGTGATCACTTTGTATCTTGTACTGCTGAGCATTGTTAGACTAGCTCTCTTTGTCCTAAGTATCTGTGCCCATCTTTTCACAATGGGCTCTTCCCTTATCAACTTTCCAGCTTGAACTATCTTTTTGTATTTACTTGTGGGGACAGAATATATATGTATATTTCAAATGACTACTTTCTAAGCCTTTTCTTCATTCATTCTAAACTTTGAGATTTTCATACCTTTTTTTTTTTTTTTGGAGAGAGCTTGAGAGAGCCAGGGAGAGGCAGGGGGAGAGAGAAAAGCTTAAGCAGACTCCACACCCAGCACAGAGCCCAATTTAAGTTCTATCTCAAGACCTTGAGATCATAACCTGAGCCAAAATCAAGAGTTGGACACTTAACCGACAGAGTCAGCCAGGTGCCCGTGGATTTTCATACTTCTTAAAAATACATAACCGGTGAGAATTTTCCAAGGCCCTGCCCTCATTCTCTCACATGTTGCCAATAATGTCATCCACTTCTGATTTTTTATAAATCGACTTCTTTCCACTCATATGCAGTATATTTCTAGTTCTTCTCAGAGTGTGTTCCTAAAATGATTTTCTATCATCACTTACTATTATATAAATTAATGGACTGCATTACATATATATTTTCATTATTTGTTTCTCACTGATGATCTAAAATGTTTTATTTATTTTTGAGAGACAGAGCATGAGAGGGGGAGGGGCAGAGAGAGGAGACACAGAACCGAAAGCAGGCTCCAGGCTCTGTGCTGACAGCTAGCACACGGGGCTCGAACCCACGAACGTGAGATCTGACCTGAGCTGAAGTCGGAGGCTTAACTGACTGAGCCACCCAGGTACCCCCTCACTGATGATCTAAAAGCCCTTATCAGCTTTTCGTTGTAGTCTGCTTATGAATTAGAGTAGAAACAACATATTTATTTATGTTGCTGCCCTTCAGTGGCAATAGTTTTGAATTAGGTTAACAAACAATATGAAACCAGCAAACATTTTATTTCCATTTTAGTTATTTACCTTAGTTCTTCCTGAGAAAATCTCTCCTAACCTGCTTTACACACTGATCAAATAGCTGACTCTGTTACTTATACAATGATCATATTTGGATGCAATGGGTAGTTGGATAGTGGTTAAGAATGACAGCAAAGAAACCCACGTATTTAAGTTAACGTGTGACCCTGCTTTCTTCTAATGTTTCTCTAGGCAACGTACTTGTCTTCCTGTGCTTCCATTTATAAAAGAAACTAATAGCAGCATTTATCTTTTAAGGCAGGAAAAAAAAATTGGGTTTCTATAATTAAAGTATGTAACAATTATCTAGCATTGAAAAGTGTTCAATGCCTGTGGTCTATGTGTAAGGCTAAGGCTATAATATTCTTGAATGTATATTTTATGTAACATGCACTATTATTTTCTATAATTTCATACTCTTGGCAACATCAGTCCAGGAGTTTAGAAGATTTGTGTGCACCTCTTTAAACTGTATGTAGTTTGAACGGCACTAGTGGGTACACACTGAGAACTACTAAAGAATTATGAGTTCTGGCCAAGTAGGTTAGTCTTCATTATATAACATTAACTGATAATGAGAACCGAACTCATATTTATGGGGCATCTACAAAATTCTAAAAACTGTAAAGCTTATCTAATTTAATCTTCATTAGCACTATGTGAATTACATGTTATTAGCTCTTACTTGTCAGGCAGAAAATAAATATTTTCGAAAAAGAAACCAGATTGGAGTTTTTGGAGCCTTGATTTTCAGTCCTATGTGCTATCTGTGACACACACAGTCATGCAAAATCCTTCTATTCTAAAACCCGGGAATACAGTCATTCTAGAAAGAACAACTTATTCTATTGTATCTTACTTCATAAAATATTTTCTATTTTGTTGAACTTAATCACTAAAAGCTTCATTCTGAGTTTTCACTTAGAAGTAAAGTAATGACATTTGTCCTTTCCTGGTCTAGAATTTAGAAATGTGTAGCCAACCTTTACTGAGAAGCAGATCCTTGATTATTTACCAGGCTAGCATTTAGGGATTCTGCTCTGTAGTAGGCATATGTATACAAATGATGTGGATAATGGTGTTTTCAAAAATGTATTATGATATTTTCTTTTCATATTATTATATTAAATTATATTGGTAATATTGATCCATATTAATAGTTTAAGTTTTTTAATTTTAATGTTTTATTTATTTTTGAGAAGAACACAAGCAGGGGAGGGGTAAAGAGAGACAAAGAGAGGGAGACACAGAATCCAAAGCAGGCTCCAGACTCTGAGCTCTTAGCACAGAGTCCTAAACAGGGCTCAAACCCATGAACTGGGAGATCATGACCTGAGCTGAAGTCAGATGCTTAACTGACTGAGCCACCCAGGAGCCTCAGTAGTTTAAGTTTTAAAGTCAGTTGTTTCTGCAACAATTCTGCACTTCCACAACCTCTCATTTCTTCTTCTTTGGTTTCTGTTTAATGAGAGCACTATTATTAAGTTAGTCTTCTAAGAAAATTTTGAATTATGTTTTACTTCTCATGTTTCCCAAAAATTAACCACAAAACTGTTGAGGGGATCAATGAAATTTCTCTCTGCCATTTTCATGGGGCTGTGTCTCTGGTACAAGATTCCCACACCCACATATATGCTTTTCCAATAGTTTTTTTTAATGCACATTTATTTTAAAGACAGAGACAGAGCATGAGCAGGGAAGGAGCAGAGAGAGAGGGAGACAAGAACCCAAAGCTGGCTTCAGGCTGTGAGCTGTCAGCACAGAGTCGGATGTGGAGCTCAAACCCACAAACCATAAGATAATGACCTGAGCCTAATTCAGATGCTTAACTAACTGAACCATCCAGGCACCTCCCTATAGGGCTTTTGTTTTCCATTCTACTTGCTGTCACATCCCTCTTCCTTATCACCAAGAGATCTTAGCATGCTACTGCTGAAGCACATTGGTGGCTGATGTGCTAAAAGAATTGTTTCATTGCTTTAGAAAAACTTCTCCTATTTTTAACATTTCACCCAATTTAACTTTATGTCATTACCTTTTTCAGTTTTTCAAAACCATTTTTGCTAGCACTACTATACTAATATAGTCTCCATTCAATGCTAGAGGCCAAAGTTATTCATATGGCCAGTCCCAAAGTCAATAGGTGGTGAAGAGCATTCCAACCATGCTAAAAACATGTCAAACATGTGGATATATAATGATGCTACAGAGGAATAAGAATTTGGGCCAGTAATTCAGTCTGTACCTATATGATGCTATGGGTCAACTCGTGTCCCCTCAAGATCCATATTAGGAAGGCGTAAGCCCCAAAGTAAAGGTGATGTATTAAGGAACCTTTGGGAGGTAATTTTGTTTAGGTAAGTCATGAGTGCGGTGCCCTTAATGGGATTAGAGCCCTTATAAAGAGAGACATCAGAAAGCTCAAGGTCCCTCCCCACCTCTGACCGGTGAGAACACAGTAAGAATGGCTCTCTACAAGAGTTCTACAGGAACAGAACTCTCCTCAGAGCCCAACCAGGCTGACATTCTGATCTTGGATTTCTAGCCTCCAGACCTGTAGGAAAATACACTTCTTTTGTTAAGGCCACTTGACTATGGTATTTTCTTAAGGTAACTTGATCTGAGACACTGGTAAGGAAGTCCAACATCATTAAAGGGCAGAATCAGCCTGAGAAACTGGATATATTTTTTTCCAGTAAAATAATAAAAAGGATCTAGATTCCTATCCCCTTCATAGTGCTATTGGTGACCAGATAATAAAAATAATTAACCTTTATTTACTAGTTATTTCATGCCTTGTACTAATCAATATATGTGTATTAACTTTCTTATTCTTCACAGCCTTCAGAGATACAGTTCTGTTTTTAACTCTACTTTTTAGATGAGGAACTGGACATACAGGATAAGTAGCTTGCCCAAGGAGGTCAAACAATCGTAAATAGAAGAGTTAGGATTCAAACTCAGATGTTGCACTCCAAATAGCGACCCGTACTAATTCTCCACATCTTATTTCATTTGAAATAAGGTATCAAATCTATCCCATTACACAGAAGACTTCCAATGTCCACACAATATTTCAATTACATTGTTAACACATAGATTCCTTCACTTGATGCTACTTTAAATCATCCCAAGTCTCGTCATTCTTCTGAGCCTTATTTCACCTTCTTCCTTCTCGACTATTCTCCTTACTGCTTCTATAAGTTTTTAAAAACATTTTTCTAGCATTACTAGACTAATATAGTCTCCATTCAGTGCTATCAGCCAAAGCCATACAAACACAGTATGATTATTCTTGCATCACTGTCTCTGAACTAACTGTTCTTTTCTGCTTAAAATGCTTTCTCCAAACATTTATAACCATTTCCCTTGATTGATATGGTATGTTTAAAGGATAATTATTTTAAATGGATATTACTTAATATCCTATAATCTTACAACCTGGATTTTTCTATGTGCAGTTGACCTAGAAATCTTGCCATTATCTATCCTGTTGATCAAACTTTATGGTTCCTCAAAACATTACTAGCAGTTATAATGTTTATTTATTTATTTTTCATATCTCTCTCATTATATAAGGAGTAAAAATTTTATCTATATGATGTTGTTTAGTGTCTGAATCAACTGGAAAATAGTAGCAATTTAGTAAATATTATTCGAATAAATGAATATAGGACAAATGCAATTTATTTAATTTATCTAGTTTACTTCTTCTATTTTTTAATCTTCTCCTATCAAAATATAAGAAAGGGGCCCGTGGGCAGCTCTGTCAGTTAAACATTTGAATTTGGGTCAGGTCATGATCTCACTGTTCATGGGTTTGAATCTCATGTCGAGCTCTGTGGTGACAGCTCAGGGCCTGGATCCTGTTTCAGATGCTGTGTCTCCTTCTCTATTTGCCCATCCCCTATTTGCATTCTGTCTCTTTTTCTTAAAAATAAATAAACATAATTTTTTAAATGTAAGTCCCATAAGTGTAGAGAGCTCACAAACTTCCTCAATACCAAAGACGTATTCCTTAAGAAAATGCTTGTGTACATAGCATAAGTTGAAGCAATATTTAATGAATAATGGATACATAAATATTATTTTTTCATTTTTTGAGATACATGCTTTGAGAAAAGTAATTACTAGTATAAAGCAGAATTAAGATGATCTCAGATCTGGTCGATATTGTTTTCATTGCATGATTCTGGGTAAGGGAAAGTTTACTTCCCTGGAAATACAGGGCTTTCTTTCCCTCAAGAAAGGAATAATGGTATATTTCAGGGACTATCCAAGATTCAAGATTTTTAAAGGCTAGAAATATTTCTTATAAGGGTGACTTTGGAGAAACTAAAGAAAATAGTTCTAGGGAAAGAATTGTGGTTATATTGTTTTAGAAATTTGGTTGTCCTGGTATATTGTCACACCAATTCAGAAATCTGACTTAACAATTTGTTGTTTGCTACTTCAGAATGTGTTTTTACTCTTCTACTTACCATATACTTAATATATGTTCTTTAAAAAATAATACTCTAGGGGTGCCTGAGTGGCTCAGTTGCTTGGGCTGCCGACTTTGGCTCAGGTCATGATCTCAAGGGTTCCTGAGTTCGAGCCCTGCATCGGGCTCTGTGCTGACAGCTAGCTCAGAGCCTGGAGACTGTCTTCGGATTCTGTTTCTCCCTCTCTCTGACCCTCCCCAGCTCACATTCTCTCTCTCTCTCTCTCTCTCTTTCTCTCTCTCTCTCTCTCTCTTAAAAATAAATAAAACAGGTATGCCTGGGTGGCTCAGTCGGTTTAGCGTCTGGCTTCAGCTCAGGTCATGATCTCCCAGATCATGGGTTTGAGACCTGTGTCGAACTCTGTGATAAGAGCTCAGAGCCTGGAGCCTGCTTTGGATTCTGTGTCTCCCTCTCTCTCTGACCCTCCCCTGCTAGCGCTGTCCCTGTCTCTCAAAAATAAAAACATTAAAAATTAAAAAAATAATAATACTCTAAATAAGAGATACCCTTTGGAGTTTCTCAGGAAGAAAAAAAAATTTCCCTAAATTTGGGTCAGTGTGACAGAAAGCAGTGGGTGTTCTCATGCTTATGTGTTTTAACATCCATAAATGGTAGCAGCTGAGGATAGGAACTGCAATAAAACAAATTCTTTACACCCTAAGATGTGTGACCTCATAAGTAAAACTTTTATTCTAAATGATAAATATGACTACTGTTCCAGATGGTTTCTCCCATCTTTTAGAGTAGCTTTATGCTTATTTTCTTCTTTCTGAGTTTCTCAGAACATACAGAACTTTTCTGCACTTCTTGGGACCAAAATGCCAAGGTTCTAGTGGTTTTGAGATGTTGCAAATGTCTTTGAATGAGACCAAAAGATAGTTATTTTTTGTATATCAATCTTCTTAGAGGCCAAGTATAAAATATGGTATTAAGCTAGTAAGAAAAAAAACTATAATTTGCTATTTCCTCATGTGTATATATAGTCTACAAATTGTCTATAAATGAATCATATCCTTAAGTTGCAGATAATATGTTCCAGAGTAATGCCAAGAATAAGTGCTAAAGGTAACAGGAAAGAAAGAGATTATTTCAGAAGGGTTGAGGAAATAAAGATTCATGAATGATCACATTTCAGCTGTGATTTAAAGGATTTCAGAATTCAAACAGAAGTACAAAGTATAATCCACTAAATTAAAAAGACCCACAATATTCACTATACATCAATATATATCAATATACATATACAATATGCTTCAATGCACTTTAAACCCCCATTATCCAGATTTGAAGCAAGAATAACTTAAGATCAAGAATTACCATGTTTTGGAAACACTGAAATGAAAAACCAAAGGCAACACTCTGTCCCAAGGAATAAGAATAAGAAATATTTTATGCTCATCTCATATTATCTATGTCCTATATAAGAAAGACATTGGTATGTAAACTTTAACCTATCTTTAACATAGGTTCAATTTTATCAGTCTAGGACAGTTGTTTGGGGCTTAATTATATGGTTTTGCATTTAGTTTTGAAAACAAGGTAAAATAATTGCAGTGGGATACTTGATTGGATTCTGCCACAAACTTAAGACTAAGAGGAAAAATATTAAATCTACTCTTATGTAAACACATTTTTTTCTAAAGGTTCTTATCATATTGTTTATGTTGAACCTTAAAAAATAATTGATATTCTGGGCAATAATTTGAACCATTGCCAGGAAAAGTGTTTTCTCATAATATTAAAAAGTAATTCAGAGTTAGGGATATAAATCATAATAAGTTTCTGTGTACCCCATGAACACAAGTAATGGACACAGTCAAGAAATATTTACTCAGAAATAATTCCTTGTGTACAGTAGTCATTTAAGTTCAATGGAAGATCAATATGTAGAAAATAACATAAGTAACATATTTTATAATTCTAATAAAAATCAATTTATATTTGCTTATAATTTATGTAACATGCTATTTCAAATTAGAAAAGTATTTTTCTTACAAAAATAATTTTACATATTTTTAAAAAGTGATAAATTAGTTGAATGTAACTTCAGGAGAATGGTATAAATATCTGCGACATAGAAATAAGTTACGTGCTGCTATATATATTTTCAAATTGAGCTCGATTGCTTATAATTAATCTCAGATAATGCTGAGAGATTTGCTTACTAATTACTTGACAAAAGGAAGACTGGAGGCTTTCAGTAAGCATACACTGGCGTTCAACGTTCTGGGACTCCCTTCTTTAGAATGCATTGATTGTTACTACCAGACTGTATTTACTAACAAGATTTCAGAGTCTATCACACATAAGATCTACATTTGAATCTGTGCCATTTTTCTTGTGTTGTAAATCATACATATTTCAACATCATCTGTATGGACACACAAGAAAGGGATGATTCAGTTGCTAACAAGCTAAATTGTCATCACATAAAGTGTCATGTTCATGTAAATACTTGAAAAGAAATTCTTCCCAAAATAATGATCTGCTAATTTAAAAATTATTTTTACTTTGTTTCTACTAAATTCATTTTCATTTTATGTTATATCCAATTAACTTATAATAAGAAATACATTTCAAAAATGATTTGGAAATATAATTTTGGCATGTCTATGAGATTGGTTTATTGTAATTCATCTCAGTTCCTTGGGTAAAAGGAATTAAGTAGAATTACAATATTAACTTGATATTTGATAGATCATTTATTTCTCAAAATGAAAATGCTAAATAGAATGAGAAACAACTAATTGATAGAAACGGTATTAAGAAGAGACAAAGAAAAACTATGCTTTCTTTGAGGGAAAATTCATACTACTACTCTGGATCTTTTCTTTCTTTCTCCTCTAATTATTTAATATAGATTTTATAAGCTTAAATAACCTTAGATATTACTTAACTAGCTCCTAATAAAGCCTAGAATGTGTAAATGTTCTCCAGAATATACATCTAACAGAGGTGCTAAGAATAAGGATATCTGGTTAATTTCCTTTTTTATGTGATTTCAACTGCGGTGAATTTAGTCCCTATTGCATTTCTTATATGGCTTGGTAAAATTAATTCCATCTTTTAATAAATTCATCCTTGATGCTAATCATTTTGGGAAACAACACACAAAGTTGTCCACCAGCACTTATACTGGAAACCACCATCTGTTTCCTCTGCCAGTGGGTCAGAGAGGGGCTGATAATGTGATTTTTGTGTTTTTTAGAAATTTTTTGTACAGTGTTGTGGCCAATGGGGGAATTAATTTCATATCCATCAACTTTGCAATTCATTTAACATTAAGAATATATTGTTCATAAACAATATTCCCTCATTTTTCTTCAAAGTATGACTGAACATGAATTGAACATTTAATTCTGACAAAGAAATTACAGGACTACATATGTTAATACTAAAAAATATTTATATGAATTAGAAAAAAATTACTTCTTAAAAAGAAAACAAATAAGTTGATATCCTATTTAGTTTTCAATAAATATAAAGAAAACAACCAACTCCTTCTAGATTATACAGATCTTTTTATATAATATAGAATATAACATAATAGAAAATAAATTTAATTAACTTAATCTGATACTCAAATTCATTAGCAAACATTGTTATAAACCCATTCTATGCAACACTTCCGTAAAAATTTTATTTTTTGACTTCTTATTCTATTTGTCATTTTTTTCATAGAAATGATTGTTTTTACATTTTAATGAAGTTATAAAGATTAATAGAGATTAAACAATGTTAACTTGAAAATAAACTAAGGATTTTTAATTTTTATGCATTAATATCATTTGTGTTCACCAATATCAACTTTAAAGATATTATATGGTTGCCAAAATTAACATATATTTCAACTTTTATAATTGCAACTCATTTAGATCAATACTTTTTTTAATTTTGTAAAACTGTCTTTAAAGATGACTTTGATTTATGTAATAGAAAAAATAATATAATACAATTTTATTCATAAATGGACTGATAGGTGAAAATGAAAAAAAGATAACAACACATTCTTTGTTACTGTCCTCAAGGAAAGAGGATTTATATCTGTCTCACATAAGACAGTTTATTATATCTTGTCCTATATTGATGATGGTAGGTTTTTGACATTTTTAACCAATAGAATACAAGTAGAGCAGCATTTTTCTTGACGGTCACTTATGGGTCTACCCTTTATTAGACCTTAATCACCCACTTTTATTTCTTCAAATACTTGCTATGAGGTATTCAAAATTGTGTTGTCAAGCTGTGAGAAACTCAGGACACCAGAGTGATTCAGTTGACAGTCCTGGCTAAGCCCAGTCATCAGGCATCAAGCATCAGCACCGTGAGTAAGTCTTCTTGGAAGTGAATTCCAAAGGTCCAATGAGCTGTTCTAACTGGCACTATGTCTACTCAAGTCAATGATTAAATTGTAAAAATATAAAAACTGTAAGAAGGATATTCAGATTGTCTAATGATAAATGTGGAAGATAATATAATAAAATATAGAGAGTTTGGACTCATGAGGTGATGATTCTTAGTTATCAAATAAAATAGGTGACTTAGTGATAAGTACTTAGTTTCATTTTTCAGACTTAAACTCAGAGTGGATCCTGAAATTAACATAAGGGCTGCATTTGCAAGTAGTAATCACATTACCCTAGTTTTAGGGGGGGAAAAGTGTAGAATCAGAGATGTAAGTAATAATAAGAAGATAGATATGACATAAAATCCAATGAAGTGTGATAAATATTTTGGTTTAATACCAAACATATATGATAATCAGTTTATTAAAATTAGATGTTGTGTGCTACACACGTGAATTAAATAAGTTTTTTTTCCCAGTCTCTAGTTTAAAATGTTTTGACCAAAATATTTTTGGTCAAGTATCCTTTCTGTGCCTTTCATATCATGTTGTATAGCAGAATCCATGATCTTAAGAGATTGTCAAACATTAAAAACAATAACACAAAGCGTATTAAAATTTAATCTCATTTTCAATAAAAACTCTCCCTGCTTTATCATCAGTGCTGTAGCCCTATAGAAGTTTTGAGGAGAAATGGAATGTAGTTGTCTCTCTTTCCTCCAGTAGGCTCTTCTCTCTATTGTGTTGGGAGCCAAAGGAGAGAGAAGACAAGCATCCCTTGGTAAACAGATATTCTCCTTATGGAAGTCTCTGGATATCGAGGTAAGGTTTACTGGCCTCTGTCATCTCTATAAGAGATACCCACCAGCCAAATGACTTTAAATATTGCTAATGTAAGTTTTCTGGAGGATTGTGGAGAGGACCTCCATGGTGCAGTTTAGTGAGGGATGTCTTCTTAGATTTAATATCTTTTTGTCCTTCTTCTCTCTTAGCTACACTTGCAGAAACACACCTCCCAATTTTCCTTGATAGTGTTTGTTGGAGGGAAGGGAGATGGGGAACATTTAAGGCAAGTCAAACACCATTGAATTCCACAGCATTCCTAGAAATGTATTCATCTTGGTAAAACCAAATGGTGATAACACATTTTCTTCCCAACTCTGAAACATTTACCTTCTCTAACCTGTCTCCTCAGCTCTCTGTCTCTGTGCTCAAATAGGCACTGGCATCAGTCTAAGGATTCTTTGCTTAATCTTCACACCTGAGGGGTTGATATCAGGGTCTCCTTTGTTCAGACACCTCAATATCTAATGAATAATTTTCTTTGAGCCTCTTCACTTTGTTTCTATATTTTCCTCAAATTGTCCTCTACATTTTTTCCTGCTGTCTTCTGCTTTTTAGTTGTGTGTGAGTAAATAGAGGAGTTAAAATGATGGTTGGGGGGATCTTCTTACAAATTGTTTTCAAGTTGCTTTATAAAATGTGGCCTTTGGTATCAGTTCATTTTTAGTTTAGAGTCCTAGTAGCCAATATTAGAGCATCTAGAAGAGACTATAAATGCATCTCATTTTATATTCTAGTTATATAGTCAAAAATACTTAATTTCCAACACACTTATTCTTTGCTTTAAATCCACATTTACTGATTTGCTAGTGCAGTTCAAGAGCACTTGAAGGAAACTAATTCTTTCCTTCATGAAGTCGACGTTCTAGATTTAGAAAAACCACTGCCACCACCACCACCACCACAAATTAAAAAACTGGTTTTTAATTTGAATACAGGTTTTAAAGATAATAAAAGTGATATTATAGAGAGTGAGTGACTGTGACAGAATAGAATACTATGTAGGGTTACTTGGAAATTCCTTTTGAAGCAAATATCTAAGTTGAGATCCAAACTGGTCACACAAATACAAGAAGATAAAACCTAAATGCAAATGTTAACAAGAGAAGCAATGTTTATATGTTTCAATAAAGAGAAGAAAAACCAGAAAGATCATGAAGGTAAAACTTATGGTTTAAGGTATAATGAAGAGAATGGCTTGAGAGAGATCAGGTCGGAGGCTGATATAAAACTTGGATGACCCTGGTAACAAGTTTACATTTTATACTAAGTGCAAGGGAAAGTTACTGAAAGATTTTAGGCAGAGGTTTTGATTTCTGTTTTTAACAACAGAGTGGATTTTAATAAATGAAGATCAAAGTGAGGAGGATTTTGGAAGAGAGAGATGATGAATTATCATTAGAACAGGAAAGCAAAATAAAGAACAATGAATTGATAACTAGGAGAGAAAAATAAAGAAAGAAGGAAAATGTATTCGAAATATACTCAATAATGTATTAGAACACAAGAAGAATACACACATCTTACTGTGAGTTTGAACATAAGATTAAGGGGAAATAATGAGTACAGTATTTGAACCTCAGATCTGGGGTGGTTCCATTTACATAGATAGTGATGAGGAGTCAAAAAAAAAAAGATTTGTGAAAATGTGAAGGAACAATAATAGTTTCATTGTGGACATATTACATTTGAAGTGTGTCCATGAAATATTCAAATGGAGAAGCAGGACATTAGCAATCACTTAACTGAAAAGACACTGCCAAATGCCATAAACACCAGTAAGAAAATGAAGCTAGAATTTTAAATGAATTACTAATGGCTGGCTTGAGAGTGTGATGTCACTAGAGACTTCAAACATTGAGTACTCACAGACTCTTATAGACTCTTCCTTCAATAGCGTCACTAGGGCACTTACAGAACAATTATGGGAACATTCTGAGAAGTTGCCTCCCTGAGCTAGCTGAGAAAGAAGAAACCATGGAAACTCCACCCACACACCTCTTATCTACTGCCTATATGGAATAGAAGTCTAAATATACAGAGGAAATATAATAGTCAAGGTTCTCCAGAGAAGCAGAAGCAACATGATATATACATATGGGATTGACTCAAGCAATTACAAAGACTGAGAAGTCTCAAAGTCTGCAGCTGGCAAATCCAGGAGAGAAGATGATATTGTTCCAGACTGTATCAAAGGCCTGAGAACAAGCAGAGCCGACAGTGTAAGTTCTAGGCCAGAAGATGGTGGGGTTAAGATTGAGAAGATCCAGTGTTTTAGTTCAAGTCCAAAGGCAGGAAAAAACTATTTCCCAGCGTGAGCCATGAAGAAGTAGAAATTTCCTCTTAGTTATGGAAAGATCAGCCTTTTTGTTCTGTTCAGGTGTTTAACTGGTTGGATAAGTGCCACCCACATTAGGGAACACAATCCATTCATTCTACCAATTCAAAGGTTTTTTTTTTTTTTTTCATTGCAAAACAACTTCATAGATACACCCAGAATAAATTTAACTGGATATCTGTGAACTCCATGGCCTAAAGAAAGTGACACAAAAATTAACCATCATGATGAATAACAGCAAAATGCTAGCCTTAGAAAGCTAAGAACTAGGGGCACCTGAATGGCTAAGTCAAATGAGCATCCAACTCCTGATTTCAGATCAGGTCATAATCCTAGGATAGTGGGATGGAGCCCTACAACAGTCTCCTCGTTGAGAGTAGAGTTTGCTTAATGCTTGCTCTCTCTCTCTCTCTCTCTCTCTCTCTCTCTCTTTCTCTCTCTCTCTAATTAACAAAATAGAAAGAAGAAACAAATACAGAAAGGAAGGAAGGAAGGAAGGAAGGAAGGAAGGAAGGAAGGAAGGAAGGAAGAGAGCTAAGAACTGGAAGGCTAGAATGCCTGATAGCATCAGTGGAAAACTTCTGTAGTTGGGAGAGAATACTAGAGAGAACAGAGCAAAATAACTATCCTTGATAGAAGAATGGAAATGCATCCTAAACAATCCCTTTATTTGGGATCAAAAACACTATGAATGCATTTTCTCTTGATTTTGTATGTTCTGTATAGTGAAAGTCATATTCAATTTGAAGTTACTGCAGAGATGTGACCTATGTAAAGGAAATCTATAGAGAAATATGTTTCTGGTGTTTTTTTTCCCCCAAATTTGATTAATTATGGAGCTACTTCTTGAGGTACAAGGGGAATGAGGCAAATTCAATAAGTATGTTTCCTATCTTTAATATTATAACATAAGTTTATCATAAGAACAAAAGACACTGAGTAATTATAGTTGACAAATATAACTGTCTATTGTTAGTTGAGGTAATAGTGAATCACATACTACTGTAAAAATACTGGCATTCTCCCTCTGTAAATTTAAATTAGCTTGCAATTTAAAACATGGCAACTTTTCTCAACATAATATTGCATTTTTATAAATCACATAATTATCAAACTTTTTTCAGTTAATGCCAGTTATAAAAATATGAGTAAAAAACCGTTAATTAGTAGAAAAGCATTATCAGGACAAAATCTTTGGAACTAGGTTAGACCTAGTTTAGCTTAGGTATTAAAATGTGTATATATCAATATATATAGTTATTGAGGTTTGGTAAAGGTCCAGACCAGCACTACTTGCTGGAAGTTTCTGCCATTATGGTGGATACTGAACACTTAAACATGGCTATAACTATTAAAATACTGAACTTTATTTAATTTGTTTATTTTTTAATGCTTTTATTTATTTTTGAGAGAGAGAGACAGAGTGAGCAGGGGAGAGTCATAGAGAGAGGAAGACAGAATCCTAAGACAAGCTCCAGGCTCTGAGCTGTCAGCACAAACCCTGACATGGGTCTCAAACCCATGAACTGTGAGATCATGACCTGAGCTGAAGTCGGACGCCTAACTGACTGAGCCACTCAGGCACCCCTAAAATACTGAACTTTAATTTAATTTAACTAATTTATATTTAAATATAAACAACCATATGTGGCTGGTAAACGCTGTTTTGGACAGCACCAATCCATAGTATGATTTGCATATTTGGAATGCTATTGAGTCTGGGACATGGTATATATCATGTTGTTGCCATTATAAACTTAGTTTTGTCAATCTGCGTAAACTCTTTAGATATCCTAGTATAACATCTATTAAAAATTGATTAACAAATGCAAACTGTCAATAGATATTCCATCAAATTATGGAAAGACAATGTACCCTATTCATCTATTCATTCTCAGTCAACCTCCGCACAGACTAAAGATATAAAGAAAGGAACACCACTGTTGAACTTATAATCTTTCAGAAATTTAAGATATACTTAGACATGTAAATAACTTAATACAATTATGTATTTTTTCTATGTAAGTTATCCTATATTGCCCTCAAGTGTTTACTCTATTAAAGTGTGTATCCTGATTTTGGCACTTCTTAATCTGAAGATAAAATGTTGAGTTTGAGTATTTTGGGCTTATTTTTCTGTTTTAGCTTTTGTAGAGACATTATGTAACATATTTTTGAGGGCATATACTTAAGAATATACATATGTTTATTAAATGAAAATGAAGAACTATTTATCTACATAAAAATCTGTGATACTTCAAACCATTTCCATTTAGCTAAACATATTACAACGATGAGAGCTACAGGACTGGCCATAACTTGTGAGCTGAAATACAAAAACTGTAAGAGTGTATGTTATACAAATATGTCATTGACTCTCTAAAAAGAACTTTTATAAATGATATTGCAATGTTTTTTTAAACTTTCCATAAATAGACCTTAGAGAGATTAAGTTGACCAAAAAATAGAGAGCAATTGTCACCTTTCCCTATTAGACAGTAATATTTTTTCTACTGAAATGCTGTATAGACAAATACCCATTACAATGAGCATTACTTATTTCTTCCCTGGTTACTATCTGAGCTGGATCTGTTC
The DNA here is from genome assembly GCA_004023845.1 of Helogale parvula. NCBI lineage: Eukaryota > Metazoa > Chordata > Mammalia > Carnivora > Herpestidae > Helogale > Helogale parvula. Next base: position 71,416 of record PJEM01007909.1, on the reverse strand, counting down.
ATGAAACAAAGTTTTGAAACTCTCTCAATTTTTTATTATTATGAAAATACTTAATTTCTTAATATACTAGTCAAAGTCTCTTTTAGCATTATACCATTGCCGTCTTATATGTGAATAATATGGATTCTGAAACTAATATTTTCTGTTTTTTCATATCATATATTATGAAAAAGTATAAATAATGCCTTTCTTTAGATTCAATTAAGAAATTTGTAGATAACTCTTTTCTCAACACTGAATAAAGCTCTTTGAACACTTGTTTAACCCAAATTGCAAGATATCACCATGTACTACTTGAAGACTTCACATGAAAAAGGATCAAGAGACCTTCAAAGTACTAGTTTACTATTTTCTCTGCTAGAGAGAAGAAGAGAACAGTGCTAGAAAAACACTACAAAACAATGATGATGTCTCAGGTCAGTTCCAGTAAGAAGTAGAAGAGGCAAAATTTTTACCTTACTCTGTACAGTGTACATACAGTCACAACATGCATGTAATAAATATACCGAACCTTATCTATACAAATAAGTATTTAAACAAGAAGAAAATATATCATGATTGTCAAACACTTGGCATTTCAAAACCACTTAAAGAAAATATAAATCTATTAAAATAACAAATAAGACCAAAAATGTTCTTCTTATCTATGAAATCTCAGAGAACCCCTTACAATTTTATATTTAATCACTATTTTATTTATTTATTTTTGGTTAGTCAAATGATTCTAAGCTTTTATCCAAGTGCCCATCATTCTCTTCAGCTAATATCAAATAAAAGAGGAGAATCCAGCTTTAAGGATGTGGATAAAAATATGAAATAATAATAAGCAGGTAGTAAATTTTACACATCACATGGTAAGATTCACTAGTAAATGATTGAGAGTAAAAGCTGAATGAGGTTTAGAATCTGAGTGATTTTATTAAACCAGGATTTCTACTCTTAAGAGTCAAAGCAATAAAAAAAAAGATATGGAGGAAAGGTTTCTGTGTTCTAATTGCTTTGAAGTTTAATTATTATTAAAATTATAAAATTAATGCAAGTATATATTATACAGATTTATATAATAAATAAATAAAAACAGATTAAAATTAACTTTAAAAAGTTATATAAAAAGTTAATATTAAAACAAACACCCTTTAAGTGCTTACTAGGTATTAGACAAGATTTAGTACTTCAAATGAACTAATTCACTCAATCCTAAGGGTACCTTAATGCATTAGTGACTATACTATCCTCATTTTAAGATTAGAAAATTGAAAGTAGGTGGTTAGCAACTTTGCCATAGATGCCAACACAGGGAGATGCAAATGTTTAAATTCAAATATAATCAGTGAAATTGTATACCCTCATCTTTAACTTTTGCATTACATAGCTTCATGACGCCTTCCAAATTCTTGTTAACAGTACTAATCCCAATCTTTTTTTCTTCCTCTAAATAAATAGTTTTGTAGGTATATTCTAATTGAATTCTAGTTGTGCCATATAAACAGTGACTCATTTATTTGTTTAACAATTTTTGAATGAATTATTTGAAAGGCCATGCATTAATCACTGGATTTATAACACTGAACCATAATGTCAGTGAATCCGTATCTACTGTCATGAAGCTTATAATTTAGCCAGACAATAGGTAAATATATAGTTACATAAATAAAAGAATTTTAAAAAGACGAGAGTTATTTTTTCTATGTTAAAAGCAAATTGAGTACTATGCTGACCAACAGTGGTGAGACTGGACATTCCTGTCATGTCCCAGACCTTGTGGGAAAAGCTCTCAGTTTTTACCCATTGAGGCTGATATTAGCTGTGCATCTTTTGTATATAGCCTTTCGATGTTGAGGTATGTTCCTTCTACTCCTAGTTTCTTGAGGGTTTTTATCAAAAAAGGAGGCTGTATTTTTTCAAATGCGCGTTCTGCATTGTTTGAGAAAAACATGGTTTTTATCCTTTATTTTATTAATGTGGTGTATCACATTACTTGATTTAAAGGTATTGAACTACCCTTACAGCCCAGGAGTAAATCCCACTTGATTATGGTGAATAATTCTTTTTGTGTCCTGGTGGATTCTATTTGCTAGTCTTGTTGGAAGTTTTTGCATTCATGTTCATCAGGGATATTGGTCTGTATTTCTTCTTATATGTGGGGTCTTTGTCTGGTTTTGGAGGCAACGTAGTGCTGCCTTATAGAATGAGATTTTCTTCCATTTCTGTACTAGAAATCTTAGTCTCAGCAATCAGACAACAAAAAGAAATGTAAGGCATCCAAATTGGCAAGGAAGAAGTTAAACTTTCACTCTTAGCCGATGACATGATACTCTATGTGGAAAACCCATAAGACTCCAAAACTTCCTAGAACTGATACATGAATTCAGCAAAGTTACAGTATATAAAATCAACATACAGAAATCTGTAGCATATTCATACACCAATTATGAAGTAGCAGAAAGAGAAATCAATGAATACATCCCATTTACAATTGGACCAAAACCCATTAGATACCTAGGTATAAACAATAAACAAGTAATACAGGCATATTCTGAAAACTATAGAACACAAAAGAAATTGAAGAAATAGAAAAAGAAAACCTTCCATGTTCTTGGATTGAAAGAACAAATATTGTTAAAAATTCTATACTACCGAAAGCAATCTACCCATTCAATGCAATCTCTATTAAAATACCACCAGCATTTTTCACAGAGATAAAACAAACAATCTAAAATTTGTATGGAACAGAAAAGACCTTTAATGGCAAAACTAATGCTAAAAAAGAAAAGAAAAGCTAGAGGCATCAAAATTCCAGGTTTGGGCTGTATTATAAAGTTGTAATCATCAAGACAGTTGGTACCGGTACAAAAACAGACACATAGATCAGTGGAACAGAATACAGAACCCAGAAATGGACCCACAACATGATCAACAAATCTTTGGCAAAGCAGAAAGAACATCCAATGGAAAAATGATAGTCTCTTAAGTACATGGTATTGCAAAACTGATAGTGACATGCAAAGAAATGAAACTGACCCTTCTTACATTATACACAAAAATAAATTCAAAATAGATAAAAGACCTAAATGTAAGACAAGGGACCATCAGAATCATAAAGGAGAACACAGGCCGCAAGATCTTAGGCCTCGGCTATAACAACATCTTCCTAGACTTCTCCAGAAGCAAGGAGAACAAAATTTTAAAAAATGGGTTACCGAGACTTCACTAATTAAAAAGTAAACAAACAAACAACAACAACAAAAACACTTCTGCACAGCAAAGGAAACAGTCAACAAAACTAAAAAGTGGTCTACATAATGGGAGAAAATATTTGCAAATGGCATATCAGATAAAAGGTTAGTATCCAAAAGCTATAAAGAACTTATCAAACTCAACATCAAAAAAAATAAATAATCCAGTGAAGCATTGGGTAGAAGACATGAACAGACACTTTTCCAAAGAAGACAAATGGCTAAAAGACACATGAAAAGACACAGGAAGAGATGAAGTGATGCTCAACATCATCATCAAGGGAATACAAATCAAAACCATGATGAGATATCAGCTCATACCAGTCAGAATGGCCAAGTGCAAACTGGTGCAGCCACTCTGGAAAACAGTATGGAGTTTCCTCAGAAAGTTAAAGATAGAACTACCCTGTGACCTAGCAATTGCACCACTAAGTATCCAAAAATTCACTGATCTGAAGGAGCACAGGCATCTCATTTTTTATAGCAGCACTATGAACAATAGCCAAAGTATGAAAAGAGCCCAAATGTCCATCGACAGATGAATGGATAAAGAAGTGGTAAATTTATATGCAATATAATGTTACTCAGGCATCAAAAAGCACGAAATTTTGCTATTTGTACTAATGTGGATAGAACTAGATTGTATTATGTTAAGTCAGTCAGAGAAAGGCAAATGCTGTATGATTTCACTCATATGTGGAATTTAATAAACAAACCAGATGAACATAGGGGAAGGGAAGGAAAAAAGAAAAGTAAAATTAGAAAAAACAGAGATGGAGACAAACAATAAGATACAAATAAGACAAAAAATAATATGACAACAAGGAGGAAGACAAAACATAAGAGATTCTAAATATAGAGAAGAAACAGAAGGTTGTTGGAGGGGTTGTGAGATATGGGAATGGGCAAAATGGACAAAGAATTAAGGAGTCTACTCCTGAAATCATTGTTGTACCATATGCTAACTAACTTGGATGTAAATTGTAATAAACAAATAAATGAATGAATTAATTAATTAATAAGAGATTCTTAACTATGGAGAACAAACTGAGTGTTGCTGGAGGAGAGGTGGGAGGGGAGATGAACCAGGTGTGTGATGGGCATTAAGGAGAGCACTGTGTGAGCACTGGTGTTACATGTATGTAATGAATATCTGGGCTCTTCTCCTGAAACCAAAACTCACTGTAAGTTAACTAACTTGAATTTATATAACTTTTAAAAAATTGCTCTTGGAGAAATTTAGTTATCTTTTTGGTATATTGGTGAGTAACTGTTAGAAGAGAATTCTCCATGGATCTCTTAAGTTTCTGCCGGTCTTCAGAGTAAGAAACATTAACCACTTAGTTTTAGACAACCTTTTCAAAGATGTAGGGTATTTTTAGCATTTGATTTCTTATTCCACAATTCAACAGAAATTCCCTTGCTTCTTTGGACACTCGATCATTTCATGTCCCTTTAAAGAATATCCTTGTTTTACCATCTTAATGAGACTATACTATGTGAAACACTGTTATACATTTTCATAGGTTACAGAAATAGCTTCTAGAGTAGTGTGTAAAATGCAGCTTTTAAATTAATTTTTATATAGACAAAATCTTTTTAAAAGTATTTATAATCTCAAAAAATTGTCATTGTTTTATAACTGAACTAATATTATAGACTTTAGTGATAGAAGAGTTAATAGGATAATTTAAAATTTCCATGAAAATAACAAATAAAATATAATTGCAATCTTCTGCATGATTAATAGGCTAGAATTACATTTTTAATTTCATCATGCAGTATGTTAACTATGATCTTTTGGTTAAATAAATTTAATTTCCTAGGAGATCAAGCTACTACTACATGAGTGCTGTTTCTAAATACCTCATATTATTATTTTTAATTTAATATTTAATACCTACTCAATTTGATGAATGGTTTACTTTGATTAAATTTATTTTCAAAAGACCCTCACTGTAAAACTTTATTTTATTAAATATCACTGCTTGAACAGAACAAGGTAGTAATGAGCTTCTGTCTTAATGGTGTTTTGATGTATACATTACAAAAGTAAAAATATAATTTGATGTGTTTCATATTATTGCCCATAATCTTAGAAAATTTTTCTAAAGTTCTGATAATATGAAATAGATTCTAAATTAAAATAATCTAGATATTTCGACCAACGATGTAAAGTACAATTCTGGGGAAAGTTTTAACAGAAGCTATAGGACTCAAAATGTTAAAGCTGACTCAGTCTATTTTAATCCATCTTTAGTAAAATGCCGGCAGAGTGGATCTATATATTCTAGTTGTACGCATTATGCCACTTTTGGAAAAGCAACTGTTAAACTAGTTATATTTCTGAGTCATAGTCAATTACTCCACAATTCTCTGTATATTTCAATGGATTCTGAATTTGTTTATACAAGTTTACTTGTATAATACATGCATTCACACACTGATATGTTAGTAGAATAAAGTTATTAATTTGTCAACCTCATTGCTACAGCAGTGAACAAAAAGACAAAAACTATTCCACTATTAAGCTTATATTATTTATATAGATAAGCAAGTAAGTATTCCCAGCACCATAAGAATAATCAAAAATATAATTATAATTAGTTCCAATTAAGAGCTATAAATCATGGAATTAAAATGACTTTGTTTTTGCTTTGGCAGCACGTATATCAAAATTGAAATGATACAGAGAAAATAAGCATGGCCCAATACAAGGCTGACAATCAAATTTGTGTTGTTCCATATTAAGAAAAAAAGAAAATGATAACTGTGTGAGGTGACGGGTAGATTCATTAGCTTGATTGTGTCAGTTATTTCACAATGCATATGTATCTCAAAACAAGTTGTATACCTTAAATATGTACGATTTTTATTTATCAATTATCCCTCAGTAAATATGAGAAAAATATTTCTATTTTTATTATGAATTTTCTATTCATTCTGCCATGACAAAGATGGCACACCAACATTTATATTGTTCCATGTACTATGCTCTTTTACATATGTTATCATGCTTCATATTCCAACAACCTGATTAGATATATATTGTTATTGCCATTTTATTGATAAGAAAAGAAAGGCTCAGAGCTTATCAATGTCTGATATCTAGAAGAGGGTAACAGGAATAACAGTAAATATAAGAAAGAGTAATGTTCTTATATAAGACAATTAGTTAAAAAGGCATGTTGTATTTAGATATGTTATGTGCTGAAAACATAAATATAGATTGTCTTTTTCCACAGGCCGGGGCTGCTCGTCCGCCCGTCCGCTTCCACCCTAGGTTGGGGCGGCACTTGTAGGTGCCGAGGTGCGCTAGCTCGCCAGGTCCAGGCGCGCTCGTCCCAGGCATTGAGAGCGCCTCCATCGCAGGTCCTTCTTGAGGGAGGGAAGAAAAGACAGGAAAAGGGAGACGCAGAGAGTGAAGACAGCACACAGATTCCAATCAAGCCTCTAGCTTCTTCGTCCTTTATTAAGAAAAATAATCTCTTATATAGCGTTTGGGGCGGGGAACTGACCCGAGTTGGTTATCAGGTAACAGAGTCAAATGAATATCAAAAGAAGCGCCCAGACTTGCCTCTGCAATGCTGGGGAGGGGAAGCTAGCGCTGAATAATCCAAAATGTGGTTTTGATCTTTTGTGCACCTTGGCCATTCTACGTCTGGCCCAGCATGACGCCAAAATCTTGGACCAGGAAATGGCAATCTCCAGCCTCCAGATGCAAATCTTGATTTCCTTGGTACTCCCTGGAGAGCGAATATCCTTGCCTGAGGCAGCCAGAAAACTTGGTGGCTCCGTACAATAGATATGAGTTTAAGACCTATCTTCTAAATATATATGACAACAATAATTACGATGTAACATAATATATGGTAAATTTTACAAATTTGAAGGTAAATGAAAATGAGGATTATTACCTAATCCTAAAATATACAAAAAATAATTTAATGTTTATTTTTGAGGGAGAGAGAGAGAGGTAGAGAGAGAAGGACAGAGAGGGAGACACAGAATCTGAAGCAAGCTCCAGTCTCTGAGCTGTCAGCACAGGCCCTTGAAGAGGGACTTGAGCCCACAAATTGTGAGTTCATGACCTGAGCCCAAGTCAGGTTCCCCTATTTTAAAATATTGTCTAAACAATAATAATGAAATTAGTTATTTTAACATTGGTAACTGTACATACATATTTTTTTTATTTGAGAGAGAGTGCGAGACAAAGAGAGAGACAGAGGGAGAGAAGGAGAGAGAGAGAGAGAGAGAGTGAGCTCAAAACAGAGGAGCAGGGGGAGAGAGAAAGAAAAAAAAAAAGAAAAAGAAAAAAAATCCTAATCAGGCTCCATGCTCAGCATGGAGCCGGACATGGATCTTGATACCATGACCATAGAATCATGACCTGAACTGAAATCAAGAGTCAAACGCTCAACCGACTGAGCCATCCAGATGCCCCTGTAACTGTACATATTTAAATATAGGTGAGGAGATAGATAATTAGATATAGCCAACCATCAGAGCAACAGAGAAAGAAAAGAGACTAGAAAAGAAAAAGAGAATATATATTACTACTTCTAAATTCAAGTTATTACAAATGATTAAATTTTAAAAAAGACTAAAACTTTTTACAAAATAATGAAATAAAAAATAACTCAGTTCACTTTTTCCCTGAAATTGGGGGTAGTGATTACAAAAGAGAAGTGCGGGAAGCCAGGTCTCTCTGAACTCATAAGTAGAGGAAAAATCTCCTTGTGAGGCAAGGCAGGTTTGCAAGGCCTCCCACCTTCAGATGGAGACCAGCATCTACTCCCACTCAACCCCCACTTAATTTCTGCTTGAGCACCGACCCCCAAGGCGCCTGACTAACTGACATCAGGAGTGACTTGCCTTCTTATACTAAAATTATGTGAATTGTACCTTGTGAAAAAACTTGTTATAGGAGTTTTCTCTTTTGTGATTATAGGAGCAATTGTTACATTTCCTGAGAAAACCCATTTTTCTTCCCCTGGAAAACAGGCAATTGACCCCTGCTCACAAAGACCTAATTCTTGCCTTTGCTATGCTAAAACCTTTGCCTTGTATTTGAATGCTAAAGTTCTCTTCCTTTCCCATATGATAAACATCTAGTCACCTATTGGTAAAGATTATGCAGGAGTCTTCCACAAATCTATGTTCTGAGAAATTTTTACATACCAAAGAATTTGTTATCAGAATTGCCACTTCTGTTTTGTACTCCATACATTTTTTTCAAGAAATAAAGCTGACTCTTGGGTGAGGATAGAGATGCCTGCCTGAAGAAAGAAGCCAAGGCTCTCTTATTCTTTCACCCACACCATTCATTTTTCAGGGAGCCCTGGACCTGCTGGAGCTGGAGCAGATAAAAGCCATGATTCCTACAAAAATTTGATGGATAGCTGCTAAGCACGCTGGCATTTGGGTTACATTGTTTTCCTTTTTGCTTTGGTTTTTTTAGTCTTTTAATTTATTTATAATGATAGCTCTTTCAATGATCAATAATTAGAATAACAAGATTAAATAGCCAAACATTTGAGTAGCTGACAACATGAAATATAAATGCCCGCTACAATGAAATTACTAGCATTGGAGAAATTAAAATTATAAAAATACTTAAAAATTATAGAATAGATATAATTAATATCAAGAGAGAGACATGATAAAACATTTTGACTACTTAAAATAAGAGTCTAAAGAAAATAATTCACTTTTAAGAAAATGTAATTGATTAATATAACTTTCAGTTGAAAAAATTTCTATATTAGTAAATAGGACAAAGTGAGAATATATAGATGCAAACATAAAAAGATATAGATAAATATAATAGATATATAGAAGGTAGATAGATAGATAGATGATACATAAATGACAGATAGAATAATAGATGATAGATAGATAGATAGATAGCAAAGAGAAAGACCCAAAATGGGAGAGGATAGAGGAGCCAAGATGACAGAGAGGAAGGGACAGGGTGCGCGCACATACTGCAGGAGCTCCCAGCTCATTTCCAGCAGCTCCCGGCGCCACCTCCAGCAACAGCTGCACACTCATTCCTCCCCCAAAGCTAACGCAATCCCCACTGGGGGTTGGGTCTGTGATGGTGCGCATCTCGCCTCAGGCAGGTGCAGCTGAAATCCCAGCCTGAGCCAAGACAAACCGATTCCTCCCCCTAAGAAGCCAGCGAGCCACCAAAGCAAATACATCTCATCTGTGGTAGCATGGACTGGAACTTTGAACCGAGATGGGCCTGGAAAATACAACTCAGCTCAACAGCAGCACAAGGAGATCTGACTCATTAGAGTGGCCTACAGTTCCTAGTTCAGTGGAGCTTGGCGTGCCGCCTATCTAATCTGTGCAGACACCAAGGCGGAGCCCCTGAGAACAGCCTCCAAGACCTACCACATCAAACCACACCTATCCACGAGGGGGAGCTGCTATTTTAGGGGTTTTTTTTTGCTTTTTTTAATAATTTTTTTCTTCATTTTTTTTTCTTTTCGCCTTTTTCTGTACATATTTTTATTATTATTACTTTTTTTACTTAATTTTTTAAAAAGTTTTACTCCTTATTTTCCTTTCTCCTTTCTCCATTTTTTTTTTTTTTACCTTCTTGCAATCCAGATATATTCTCCTATATCTCATCATTATCTCTCCCCTCAACTGGTCATACACTTTTAGACTGTCCACTGTTCTTTGTTGTCTCTGACCTCCTTTATTTCTTTTTCTTTTTTTTTTTCTTTTTCTGTTTCTTTTCTTCTTCTCCTCTTTTCGTCTCTTTCCTCTCCATTCTCTTTATTTTCTTTCCCCCTTTTAATGTGTTTGCTTGTTTGATTTGTCTGTGCGTTTGTGTGTTACTGTTCCCTCTGTTTGTCTGTCTGTTTTCCTTCTTAGGGCTACATCAAGAAATAAGCCAAAGTGTGCATGACAGCGAGTCCCAAACATTGCTGAGTAAGGAAATAAAATATTCAAAGGCACAACAAGAGAAACTGAGAGACACCATTAAAAGAATATTTCCTGAAACGAAAGGCCCTGGACAGTCAATAAGCCCCCTTTAACAGAGAAATATTAACAAATGCACAGTGCACAACGAGCTTTCTAAAGGTGACAAGAGAAAGAAAACTAGCAAAAAAGACAAAACGAAGGAACTCTCCCCTGAAGAACCTCCAGGAGGAAGTCACAGCCACAGAACTGCTCAGGCAGATCTAGACAACAAACCAGATCAAGAATTTTAAAAATTTGTCATAAAATTAATCACTGGGGTTGAGAAAAGCATCAAAGAATCAACTGAGACAATTACTAGGCACCAAAATGGGAGAGGATATTCAATTATTCAAAGGTAGACATAGAAAGTAAAACACTAACATACTTGGAGTTGTAAATTCAGAAGCATTGGATTTATCTTAAGAATTTAGAAAGAGAAAAAAATTGGAAGAAAACAATACATATATGCATAGTGATTAGCAGTATATTGCAAAAAGAAAGTTCAGAAATAAAGCCAACAGGTCGTTAGATCTTTGAAAGGATCAATAAAATAGACAAACTTTTGTGATGGATGTCAAGTAAACTTTTGTAATTTTTTCCAATACACACATCTATCAACTCATTATGTTGCATATCTTAAACAAATGCAATGTTATACAACAAGTAAATCTCAATAAAACTGGACAAAACAAATAAAATTGACAAAACACTGGAAAATTGTTCTAAAAATAAGAGAAGGAACAAATATCAAAATCAGGAATAAATATGAGAAGTAATTATTTGCCAGGTGCCACCAATCCTTTTTCTTAAAGGATCAGATGGTAAATATTTTAGGCTTCTTGTTATTTCACAACCTCTTGCTCTAACTACCCAAACTCTTTCCACTGTTGTGGTATAAAAATAGTTATAGACAGTATGTAAATGAATGACCATGACTGTAAGATTTAATAGATGGAGGCAGAGATGGGAGGAAAGAATGAGACCACGTTATGGAGCCAAGAAAGCCTTTATTGGGATCTGTGATTCCCAGGCGAGGTCCCATGACCCTGGGAGTGGGGAGTCAGGGAAGTCACGCCTAATAGGCGATGGGTGGGGGATCTTATGGGTAAAGGGGTTCTGGGTGATCTTGGGAGAGCAGATTATCAAATTAGGGCATTTCAGGGACGTGGCAGGATGGAATTGGTTGCCTCCTCTGTCAGGGTGATGGGAAACTGGAGCTTCATGATTGGCTGTTTTCAAACTGCAGGTGAGGGGGGTGGAGGTCTTCTGTGCACGGAGTTCTTCTCAGACCTAAGCAAAATGGCTGCTCGGTCGCCACCTTAAGGTGACTCTTACAATGACTATGTTCCAGGACACTTTATTTATAAAAACTGGCTGACTCACAGGCCATAATTTGCTGACCACAGTTTTTTAAAGAGAGTTCTAGAGTAATTAATATTGCATGTCAACTATACTCAAATAATATTTTTTAATTTAAAAAATTAAAAATAAAATGAATTCATTTATTTTTTAGAAATATGTAATTCAAGAAACCTATAGATAAACTATTTTTGTAGATAATATAAATATTCAGAGGTAAATCAGGATACATTAAAACTTTTAGCTCAATAAATTTGAAATGTACATGAAAATACATGTATTTTTCCAAAAGTAACTTAAAGTTAAATAGAAAAGCAGAATTGTTTATAGCAAATCCATTTATTCAGTAATCAAAAATCATCTCATAAAGATCATTTCCAACCTCAATGGTTTTACCAGTAGATGTTCTAAACATGAGACAAAATAATAATTCCAATATTACATATAATTTTTGAGCATAAAGCAAGAGGAAACATTCCAATTATTTTTTTTTAATTTATTTAATTTATTTTTAAGACAGAGAGCAGGCAGGGGAGGGGCAGAGAGAGAGAGAGAATCCCAAGCAGACTCCACACTGTTAAGGCAGAGCCCAATGTGGGGCTCAAACTCACAAACTGTGAAATTGTGACCTGAGCCAAAATCAAGAGTTAGACAGTCAACCAACTGAGCCACCAGGCACCCCTCTTCCAATTCTTTTTATGAAGCTATACTAACCTTGATATCAAAACCTTTCTAAGATAGTAAAGGAAAGGTAAGTTAAAGCCAATCTAATTTATTAAAAAAAAAAAAAGAAAATCTTAAAGATTATCAAGCAGAAATCAACAACGTATTAAGCAAAAATATGACATTATCTACAAGAAAGTTTATTCCGGGAAACCCTGGAAAGCAATGAGGGCTTCATATGAAATTATCAATTAATGTAATGCATTGAAACAAAAGACATGACAAAATTATAAGCTTATTTTATGCCATAGTTTTAAACAAAATAAATCTTATATTATTCAACCTACAAATAAAAGAGAATGTGCTGAACTTGATGAAATTTGTTTTTAAAAATTCTTTGAAAAACATCATACTTAATGATGAAATGCTAAAATGTTTCCTTTGAGATTGGGAATAAGATAAACATCAATATCATAAATAATTCTAAATTCATCATATTGGAGATCTTGAAAAATGACAGCAAAATTTTTTAAATTATAAATGATTAGAAAAGGAAAAACAAATATGATGGAAGTGATTTTTATGCACACAGTTAATTCAAGAAAATTATTAGATACATTGTGCTAATTAATAATAGCATTTACCAAGGTTCCTTGACAGAAACTCATATGTGAAAATGAATTGGATATCCATATATGAGCTACAAACACTAAGTAAAATATCAGAGATACAACAATATTGAGTTTTAAAATCAAGTTATTAGGAATAAGTCTAACAAAAAGTATGCCAAATCTGGTGGATAGCAATAAAAACTTTATTAATAGATAATAATTAAAGATGAACCAAACACATTGAGAGTTTGCCATTGTTAGACTGGGAAAAAGTTAAAAAATTAAAGAAGTTGTTTCTCCACTAAGTTCATCTTTATCATTAATGCATAACATGTAAAAGCTTGGCAAGGTTTTATTAAATATTGTCAAGCTAATTCAATGATGCATGTTAAATATTAAAGTGTCCAAAGTTTGTATACAGTTTCTTAAAGAAAATGATAAATTGGGGAATGTGTTATAAAATATAAAACTACAGTGTGGTGTTAGGAAAACAATTGATAAATAGACCAATGGAATGGAATATGTGGAACATAATAAGAATAATGCTTATATGGGCACAGGTTATTCAGGAGAGCTGATAACATAGATCAATAATGAAAGATAGATTTGTCAATAAATGGTGCTGGGTAAACGGATTAGGCCAATGAAAAATTATTAAAGTGACCTCTTAATTCACATCATATATAACAAGTTCTCCTTCAGGGAATAAATATTTAAATGAAAAAGCTAGGCAGAAATTGCATAAAAATAAAGAAAAAACTGACGTGTACATGTGCTTAATGAAATGTGAAGTCTAAGTGCCCATAATGTATATTTAGAAGGGCCCAACCTGTATGTAATCAGAAAATGCACAGGAGATATTATTAGATATTATATACACAACAGCATGATAACAATGAAATTCTTACAACAGTAATTTTGACAAAGATAGCATAATGAGATTTTGTATGCTTTCCTGAGAATGAAAATTGTTATTTCCATTTTTGAAAAGAACTTTGCATTACCAAGTAATATTGAAGATAATTATGTACTCTGATCAGGAAGTGAATTCTAATTCTGGGCTTGCATCTGTATGTTCATTAAGAAACATAAAACAGCACACTTATAAAGTCAATCATATATTTGAAACAGTGCAAATATTCATCACAGTATAATGTGATATATTAATACAGCAAAATACTACATCATAGAAAATCTTAAGGATTTTTTTTTTGATGCATCCATATGGTATCCTCTCACAACCTAAAACTGAGTCACACAATGTCACAAAAAATGCATGCAGCATGACTAAGTGAAGTTTAAAAACACAAAACAGTAAATTAAATTGTAAACATGTACTAGGTACTAAATCTATAGAGATAATCATGGGAATTATGTTAAAACAAAATTCAGAATATTGATTGCCTTTAAAATGTAAGAAAAAGGGTTATTCTCATGAAGGGGCTTCTAAGGCACCAGCCACATTCAATATTTTTAAATACTTTTATTTATCATTTTTGAAAGAGAAAGAATGTGACTCGGGAGGAGCAGAGAGAGAGAGAGAGAGAAGGAGGACAGAGGATGCAAAGCCAGCTCTGCACTGACAGCAGAGAGCCCCATGCAGGACTGGAACTCACGAATAGTGAAATCATGACCTGAGCTGAAGTCTGACGTTCAACCAACTGAACCACCCAGGCATTCAATGTTTTAAACTAGTGTTGGTACATAGGCATTTGATTTGATGTTATTATAGTCATAGTATATAATATAGATTATATGATCATTGCATTGTTTCACATACATGCTTATAAACAGAGTAAAACCTTGGTTTACAGGCATAATTTATTCCAGAAAAACGTTTGCAATTCAAAGCACTTGCATATCAGTGAATTTTAAGAACTGTTGCCTCAGTAGTGATCATGTGATGTTCAGCATCACATACTACTTGTATTGTAAGACTTCATTCATTTATTATGTTAACATTTATTAGAAATGTTTGCTCATCTTGCATAACACTTACAGAACAAGTTACAATCCAAGATTTTACTGTATATGAAAGTAAAGTATACTAAGCAAATTGTATCTAAGAGAAAATAATTATCAACAGGAATATAAAAAAAAGTAGAATTTGTGGGGAAAAAAAGAATTATAGTGGACAAAAGAGTATTTATATTTATAAAAGTACATGGATTACACAATATAGATAACAGAAACATGTATCTAAATGGATATAAATTAAATGGAGTACATCGGAAAAAGAGGTCTTAAATTTCAATTTCACTAAACAGGAATGATGTTTTTAATACACACACACACACACACACACACACATTTTGCTATGTTTTTTATTCCCTTTTCCCCCCAAACAATAATATGTTCTCACCATATCTCCATTATTCATATTAAGAAATAGTACAGATTCAGGTCAGGTTTCTTTTTTTTTTTTTTTCCTAATGTTTTATTTATTTTTGAGACAGAGAGAGACAGAACAATAATGGGAGGGGCAGAGAGAGAGAGGGAGACACAGAATCTGAAGCAGGCTCCAGGCTCTGAGCTAGCTGTCAGCACAGAGCCCGACCCAGGGCTCGAACCCACCACCGTGAGATCATGACCTGAGCCAAAACCGGACTCTTAACCGACTGAGCCACTCAGGTGCCCCTCAGGTCAGGTTTCATTGGAGGACATTTTATCTGTCACTCAGCTGTCTCTACACCAGCGCTCTGCCCAGATGTTTCTGGATAATTTTATTCTCTTTTTCCTGGGTCAGAACCCATGTTAGAGCTGGGTTATAATGTTGCACATCCTTTTTAATATACGTTATTCTTCTGTTGATGTAAGTCCCTCCAAAACAGGTTAACAGAAGGAAAATAGTTTATCTAAAAAAGTTTTGTTTTAACTCTTGAAAAAAAAATGGTTGACTATGTTTATAGTCTCAAAATAACTTACTTCTCAAATCTGGAGATTTTATTTGTTATCTCTAATACAAAATGTTGATGATAAAAGTTGCTTCCTAAACTATCCACATTGATTTAAGGGACAAAGTTTTGTTTTCCATTTCTCCCAGACGTACTGTTACATTTGGCAACGTATATTGATTAAATAGTTATTTTGTGGAAGGCTCTATTTTCTGATCCCCAAATCTACTAGAGAATCATCAGGTCATTCCAGATAACTGTTCAAATTATTTAACAAATTTTGTCTGGGCCTTTGTTATTGCTGTGTTCGCTACCTGTTTTTCTTTAGGATTTACGGAGTTCTGCTTTTATTGTTTCTTGTCAAGGATGCTGGGGTATTGGCTTCTTTGCATAGTATATGACACTGGATTTTGATGTGCAGCCTAAGCAACTATTTTTCTAGATGGAAGTTTAATTAAAATTTGTGTTTTTAGGCTCAATTTTCACTCTCTACTTTTTTTTTGGTTTTTGTTTCGTTTTGCTCACAACATCCCAAGCAGTTGGGATTCCCCTTCCACTAGAAGCCCACATGTTTATGTTCTTTGTGTCTGCTTCCTATCCTCCTTTATATTTCTTGATATTCTTTAATCTCTTTTTCTTCTTCCAGAAATTTGTTGAAACCTCTTGAAAACTTACGATCTTTCTCATTTCCTATGCTGTTATATTTAATTTCTTTTGTATTTCAGTTACAATCTTGCATAGCTGTATGGGAGATATAGTCTTATTTTTCAAACTAACTGTAAAAATATGGTGTTTTAAAAATGAATAGCGGTCAAAATTTCTAATAATTGAGCAATAGTTGAGCCGATAAATTTAATTTTCATTGAATTTCTCCACAAGAAAAATTGGTGCTCTCTTTCCATAAGACAGTATTAAGAGACAATACATAGTTGTTCAGATATAGACATAGAGTTTTCCAGAAAATTAGAGACCATCTTATTCTCAGGATAGACTCCTCCTATAAAAACTCACAATGAGGGGTGCCCGGATGGCTCAGTCTATTGAGCATCTGACTTCAGCTCGGGTCATGATCTAACGGGTTGTGGGTTCAAGCCCTGTGTCAGGTTCTGTGCTGACCACTAGCTCAGAGGCTGGAGCCTGCTTCAGATTCTGTGTCTCCCTCTCTCTCTGCCCCTCCCCTGTTCACATTCTGTCTCTTTCTGTCTCTCAAAAATAAATAAATGTAAAAAAAAGATTTAAAAACTCAAATGAACAGCTATATAAATAAGAGTTACCACTTTTATTTTGCAGCTTGAAAAATAAATTTCAAATAGCTATCCTAAATGGATGTGTTATTAATGAAACACCCTTTTTATGATCAAAACTCTTGAATTATCAAAAGTTGCTTACAAAACATGGATTCTACTAAAGGAAGAAAGGCCATTGGCCTTCAATGGTCATTCATTTTAAAAAAGGTGTGATCAGATGCCTCTGCAGATTATGACTAGCCTATACAGTGTCCATTTTCTCTTGATTTCTTAGAACCTAACTATATAGCTGACCCTTGGACAACATGGATCTGAACGGCATGGGTTACTTGCACACAGATTTTGTTGTTATTGTTAAATATAGTAACTGTATTTTCCCTAATAATTTCTTAATGACATTTTCTTTTCTCTAGCTTACTTTATTGTAAGAATACAGTATATAATACTTATAATATACAAAATATGTGTTTATTTACTGTTCATATTATTGGTAAGGCTTCCAGTCAACAGTAAGCTATTAGCAGTTAAGTTTTGGGGAATCAAAAGTTATACATGAATGTTTTTTACTATGAGGGATTCAGTGCTCCTCATCCCTGTGTTATTCAAAGGTTAACTATATTTTCATATTTGGTGATATCTTAGTTTCGTATTCAATATTCTAAGTAGTATCCATCTAGTCACTATGATATTCTTTATATTTTTATAGAGGTGAAAGTGAAATTTGTGGCTTTTCTAATTTTTAGCATGTTGTCTAATAAAAATCATTCAATGTGAATTTTTTTAATCAATCTTTTTCTGGTTAGTGTCCTCTCTTTAGTTTCTTATATAATCTATTGTTTCTTCAAAACTGATAGAAGTGGTGACAACAGTAATCTTAGCTATTTCTCTATTTCCCATAATAAATGCAGCATCTGAGTCCCACTTCTTTTGGGAAATGTATCACCCTTCAAAATAGCTTTTATCATTTCTATAACACATCAAAACATTTTGCATACTAAAATAGTAAAAGATTCATAATAGCTTTAAATAGTCCTATGATCAGAAGCAGGAAACACAAGTTGAATTTCGATGTGATAAGTGGAATTACCAATACTTGTAAAATAATTCTCCTTAAAGAGACCCAAACAATGCGGCATAAAGTTATTCTATCAACAATGGAAGATCAATTCTATGATGGGATGAGCTCCATTCTAAGCGCTTTCATTCTAAGAGCTTTTTTTGAAAAGAAGTTATAAAATTCTAATTTCTGGATTTAGACTACAGTCTTGCTACATCAGTGTTGCAGATTGGATGTTTGTATCTCCGTAAGTTCGTATATTGAAGACTCAATCGCCAATGTGATAGCATTTGGAGGTGGGCCATTTGAAATATAATTAGGTCATTTATGGTAAAACTCTCATGAATAGAATTCGTGCCCTTAACAGAAAAGACACAAGAGAGATTTAAACGCACAGCTGTCTGCAACCTAGAAGTGAGACCTTACCAATAATTGAATCTGTTGGCACCCTTAATCTTGGACTTCCCAGTCTCCAGAACTGTAGGGAATACCTATCTGTTGTTTAAGCTACCCAGTCTGTATTTTTTAAAGCACCCTGAACTAAGACCTTAAGTCTTCAGAATATATATAGATAGAGATGTAGATATAGATATAGGTATACATATAGATATAAATCTTAAAAAATAATTTATGAGATTATTTGACTGTAAGAAAGCTGCTGTCCATTTCAAATGATACATATTTTACATTTAACACCATTTGTTTCTTAAACCCAAAGTCTACATTGTTACTTTTATAAATATTTACTCTATATTTGGGTTTAATGAAACGTACAATATATGAGTCATGGGCTCATGTTTAACATCTCAAAAACTGCTGGAAAAAATAGGTAAAATTCTTTATTTCTATTTTATCTTTTCTTCAATGTTTCTTTATAGTCCTCCAAATTTGATAACTTTTTTTCTATTTGTTACTATTTACTTTAGGAGGACAAGAGTATAAACCAGGCAAATAATATACATAAGTTTACTCTCTACTTTGATTACATCCCTGCTTCATTCCAATTTCCATAAAATGTATTATGTAAAATATATTTGAAAATATATATTTTACAGCCAACATTTATTTGATTGTAAAAGTAGAAACATCAGAATAAAATATAAATAGATAATAAGCTTTACTTGTGAGCCTCTCCATCTTTTCAAATGGATCAAGTAGACGGATGGCACTTTAAATAATATGTTAAATTTAGAAAGAGAATACATTAAATAGAAAAGAAAGTTGTGGAAAATAGGAAGGCCTTTCCATTAAGGGTTTCAGATATGAAATGTTCTATTCAGACACAAACTAAGCTTAAAATGAGAGATATTTTTTAACTGAAAGAGCTAGAGAGTAATTAAAGGTAATTGGCATGTTATTATTCTTAAAAGGTTCCCTTTTCTGTTCTAAGAACACCAGGGAACAATTGAATAGATAAAAAGCGAACTATAAATTGCCAGATAGGCCTTTCGGATAACAATGCATCTGCCTAGACAAAAGATATATCAGAACCATAAAAAAGAGGGAGGTACATCTGCCTGACTGGCCCCACACCCTGCCTGACCACCGTGAAGTGGCCCCAGATTTGTAAACTCCCAGCCTTAGGAGCTCTCTTAGTAGGTGAAGGAGGGACTCAGAAGTGAATGAGATGAACTTGAGGGAGACCAGTTGGTCACCAGACTTTAACATTAGGTGAGTAGGAAATCACTTGATAAATGAAACTGAAAGCTGAATAAATACTTTTATTTAAGAATACCTATGGCTGATTGAGGTGGTTAACACTATTGATCCAATCTGGGAAGCTCTCCCTCTTGCCCTTTCTCTATCCGAACCTGCATATTTTTTCTCAGAATTGGATCAATACAAATTCTCATTATGAAGCCATTTATTTACTACTCAACCCTTCAATGAACTCTTTTGTAAAGACTTCTATCCCACCTGCAGTCAATACAGTGGCACACTGCTCCTCTTTTTAGTTTCTCAGACGAACTAAGACTCCCTCAGGTACTTGCTCTAATATCCTAATCTTAATGTAATTAAAATATAACCCCTTACTTATGTATTTTCCCTAAAACAACATTTTTCTGATTCATAAATTTACCATATTCATTTAAAGGTAGTTTTTATATACCTACACTATTTCTTCTATTTTGAAGGCGAAAATTGTGTTTTTCCATGTTTTCTTCATTTGCATCCTCTTTTCTTTATGGTTTATTTCTTAAAGACTCCAAATATATTTTATTTATGGGAATCACAACTTGTTGCATAAAAGCTCTTTTGAATAACTTGAATAAAAATGTTTTTTTCAGGGGCACCTGGTTGACTCAGTCAGTTAAGGGTTTGATTCTTGGTTTCTGCTCAGGTCATGATCTCAGTTTGTGAGTTTGAACCCCATGCAGGGCTCTGCTCTGCTCTGGTGGCACAGAGCCTGCTTGGGATTCTCTCTCTCCCTGTTTCTCTGCTCTTTCCTGACTCACACTGTCTCTGTCTCTGTCAAATAATAAATAAACACATTTTTTTAAAAACGGTTTTTTGGGGTGCTTGGGTGGCTCAATGGGTAAAGCATCCAGCTTCGGCTCAGCTCATGATCTCATGGTTCCATGGGTTCGGGTCCCGCGTCGGGTTCCGTGCTGACAGCTAGCACAGAGCCTGGAGCCTGCTTCAGATTCTGTTTCTCCCCCTCTCTCTCTGACCCTCCCCTGCTCACGCTGTCTCTCTCTGTCTCTCAAAAATAAATAAAAAACATAAAAAATTAAAAAAAAATAAAAAACGGGTTTTTAATGCTGCACGGCATGGGCATTTATTAAAATTAAAGGGTTCTTCATAGCAACTCCCCTACTTATACCGTTTTTATACTACTTAGTTCTGACACTGTTTTTACTTTGTTTTATTACATGCACTTTCAAATCATTTGTACAGCATTATTGAGATATAGTCAATATGCAATAAATGGCACATATTTAATGTATACAATTTGATGAGTTTAAGCACACACAGACACTTGTACTTTCACCACAATTAAGGTAATAAACATATTGAGAACTTCCAGAAGTTCCCTTGTGTCACTTGATGTTTTATGTGATAAGAACGCCTGAAATCTGCCCTCTTAAAACACTTTTTAGTGCACAACACTATACTCTGAACTATAGGCTCTACACTGTCTCCAGCAGATCCAGAACGTATTCACCTTGTATAACTGTAATTTTGTATTCGTTGAACAATATAAACCTAAAACATAGGTTTTGAAACAACTCACATACAGGATCCAAAGTTAAAGTTTATATGAATGAAAAAATGATTTATATGTGGATATTTTGCATTTAATCTGAAACTTGATGAGGACAAAGTTAATATATTTATTATCAACCACACACAAGATAGTCTCAATGTGAGAAAAGAAAGACAACTGTTATCTAGTATTCTTTATATTATTGAGCCCAAAGACTGTATCTGAAATTCAGCTGCAGGGATTCAGAATACATCACCCCAAAAGTGTCACCTTGGCATATTATTTTAAATTAAAGGTACCTGAGAAACAGCTGATGTAGAAAAATTCTGACCTTCCTTTGTCTTTCTGAAAGCAGGATATAAATCTTCCGTATAAAAGGTACCTTCCTGTACCCAGAAGGTAGAAGGCATCCTTACCACCAGAAATGGAATTTAGGGACAAAAAGTTTACATAAATAAAACTGGTTACTTCTTCACAACTTTACTAGTCTAAGCCCAAATCACATTGTCTTGTTAATTCTTCATAAATTTAATGTTTCTTTGTCTACAATGCATAAGAATTTCCTGCTTTGGTCACTTATAAGAGTCTTCTACTGTGGGGGGAGAATTCCATATGTATGGAATAAATTTTATTTTTCTCCTGTTAATATATTTTACATAATTAATCTAATCTAATTAATCATTAGATCTGCCAAAGAACTAGAAGGAAGGAGGAGAAAATTTTTCTGCACCTGCAGTTTGGTGCCCAGTGTGGGATTGTCCACTGGCTAGTCACTGTTAGCACTGGGGCTGCTGCAGCTGAGGGATCTGTAGATCTCTGGCAAGACCTGGCACAGGGTAAATACTCCTACAACATCAGTTTTCCATATATGTATCTGCAGAGTCCAGTGGAAGTAAAAGTAACGAGTCTTTTTCCTTTTCTAAATGTAGATTAACAGAAGAAAATATTTGTGGAACTAGATCCCTGGGTACAGGCACCCTGATAAAAATTTTGTTATGCTGTCTTTGGTCTCTGTCTCTTGTATCTTTTGCACAAGGCAGGAGAGGGAGGTGATGGCCAGAATCATAGTGTGGAATGCAGGCATAGATCCACTAAGCCTGATGTTCAAAATGAACTCACAGACTGGTGAGTTCATGGTTCTTACAAGACAAGTGTCTATTTAGATATACTTTGCTGTGGGTTCCTTGTATAGAAATGAGATGAAGCTTTCCTTTTGTCTGGTTCTATGTCCTGAGAGTTTGGCTTTGTGGCAACTGAGAATAGTCTTTCTAGCCTCCACCAGCCAGAAGGTGCAAGTGTCACTTTGCATTTGGCAGTCAATCAAACGGGCTGCGGGCTTGGGATTCAAGACAGAAAGTTCCTTTGTTTGACCATGCCAACTGTCAGAGTTGTCTTAAGAGATTTCACTGTGTAAGAGGCTTTTATTGTCTCTACCTTCATTTCTCATTAGTACTGGAAAAGTGTTATTCCAGGAGAGGATGCCCAGTGTCACAGATTTGCAAGTCTGTGACTGGCGACATCTCATATTCTGGTGGGAAACTAGAGACACCATTTCCCTAACACTATTCAAACTGCTAGCGACAATGAAGGTCTTCGCTTTCGTAGGCTAGCTCTGGGAACGAATTTTCTGGATTTTGTAGGTGAATGTTTTGTACCATCTTTAGAAATGTCTCTTGCTTCCATGTTGAAGACATAAAAAAGCTTATCAGTTTGAATCACTATTAAGATTAATGACCTTTGAAGATCTTACTCACCAATAGCCAAACAATGGACCCTTTGAGTTGGAAAAATTTCTATACTGAAGCAAAAGTTTTTTAATGTTATTTATTTTTGAGAGAGAAAGAGAGAGAGAAAGAAAGAGAGAGAGAGAGACAGAGATCCATAGAATCTGAAGCAGGCTCTAGGCTCTGAGATGTCAGCACAGAGTCTCATGCAGGGTTTGAACCCAAGAACGGCGAGATCATGACCTGAGCTGAAGGCACTTAACCAACTGAGCCCCCCAGGCACTCTTATCTGAAAAACATTTTAGAGAGCTAGTATCCTTAGCAATTACTTTATTGGTGTCTATACAAAGAACAAATTCAAACGAGGATGCAAAAGAGCATAATGTTTAGCCTTAGGGATATCCTTAAAAAATGAAAAAAAAGCCAAAAATTATATTAAAAATTAAAATTCGCATCCAATGTAAGTTTTCGTTCTCACAATTTAGCCCCATCTTGTCAGCAAATTCACTTAGCTCCCCAATCTCTTCCAATTTCCCCCAGAAATTCCTAGAACATCCAGCTGACTTTTTAAAATTTCCATTTCCTAGAAGATTTGCAGAGAACATTCCAGCCTGATGTCCAGGTTCAGGATACAGATTATTTATGTTATATGGAGAAGCACAAAGTGACTTTAGCAGAAGTACCCAGGATAGACTTCAGGACTCGCTTTGCTGTCACAAACAACTTCTCCTTCTTTCCAGGGCTCTGTAATCAGGCTCTCCCAGCTTTGGGGCTTCCTATGCAATAACCTTTGTGTATGTATCCTGAACCCTCCACTGGTAAGAATCCAAGTCCGTGAGACAGCAGCAGATATATTAAAGTTTAAAGCCCTTTTACCTCTACTTTCAGAAGATTCTACCAAATTTAGAGAAGAGTTAGTAGCATTAGTGACAGCTCACATTCCTACTGACAAGGATTTTGGCTACTGAGGATGTTATTCTCATCCACGATTGTAGTGTAGTTAACAGAACAAGCCAGCTAGCCCTAGAGGGAAAACTTCCCTTCCAGAGGAAATAGATGACCAAAATTTTGCCTGGCCTTACCTCAAATGGTCAGGAAATGAATCACCTGGAGGTTTATGTTCAGGAGTTGAAGGAAGTAATAGTAAAGGTTTTTCTTGGTAAGATGAATTAGTCTCATATTGAACTGTAAATTCAGGGGGAAAAAAAAGAGGGAACATTTAAAGGTCTTTGTTCAATGCCTTACACAGACTTTTCAAAGGCATACTGCATTAAACCCTAAGGCTCCAGAACATAGAAATCTTTTGATTTCCACCATAGCAAGAAATCTTCTCCCTGATAAAAAAGACACAAATTATCTGGCCTTGTCTTAGAACTTAGGCTTCACAAAACCAGAAATGCAACTCTAGAAACAATTCGAAGTCCACTTATCTGTAATAACCTCAAAAGCTCCTCTAGTCATCTCAGAGTGTTTGCAGATATTACAAAAGATCAGGACATTGAAACAGAATTCTTTTGATGAAGAAAGAAAGATTTATACAGTAATTACTCTAGACTTCTAATAATAGTCAAATAATCCCCAAAACTCCTAGGGGAAAACTTACATTTCTTTCTCTGTTTCTTGAAGATATAAAGTTGACCATATATTTGAATTACAAACATCCAGGGGATAATTAAAACACCACCCCAAATTTCTCAAGAAGGAAGGAAGGAAGGAAGGAAGGAAGGAAAGAAAGAAAGAAGGAAGGAAGGAAGGAGGGAAGAAAGAATAGGAGATAGAGAAAGATAGATAAAATGAGAGAAAAAAGAACTGAACTTAAAACAGACTGTTGAGGCACCTAAGTGGTTCAGTCAGTTAATCGTCCCACTTCTGGGTCCAGCTCAAGTTATGGTTTCATGGTTTGTTAGATGGAGCCCTGCATTTGGCTCCATGCTGACAGCATGAAGCCTGCTTGGGATTGTCTCTCTCCCTCTCTCTGCTCCTCCCCACTGATTCTCTCTCTCTCAATCAATTTTTAATAACATTTAGAATACAAACTCTTATAAAGCTTCTTTGCCCAAAATCTAGTCCACAGCCTCCATAATATTATTTCTCAAGGCCAAATAGAACTTTTAAAAGTCTTCCTCACAATTTTATGTATTTTTTGATGTTTATTTACTTATAAAGTTTTGAGAGAGAGAGAGAGAGAGAGAGAGAGATAACACATAAGGGGGGAAAGTGCAGAGAGAAAGGGAGACAGAATCTGAAGCAGTCTTTCTCTGTCAGCTCACAACCCAATTCAGGGCTAGAACTAATGGACCTTGAGATCATGACCTGAGCCAAAGTCAGATGCTTAACTAACTGAGCCGTCAAGGAAACCTGTCTTCTCCACCATTTTAGTGACATGCTTTTGTCATCTGATCAGGTGACTCTAACGTATTCCAACTGCCAGAAACATAACTTAGATTCAAATGTTATTTACAAACTAGTGAACTGTATTCTTGTACTTGATTCATGGCTAAAATGGAACAAAAGTCATAAGGTCCATTTTAATCTGTCTGAGTGTTTATATATGTCTACAAATGTATGTTATATGTATATGTAATAGTTTTCTACCTCCCGATGGCATTGACAAAATGAACTTGTTTAAAAAACCCTCTATTTAATTAGCTTTAAAAAAGACTTATTATATTAAATATTTCTAAATTTTTATAAATATAATTGAAACTGATCCAAATGCTTTTCAGTTTCTCATGATCTGGGCTACTCTTTGGTAAATAAATGCTATTTTAAGTTTGTTGGCTTTCTTAATGCATTCATGCCTTTAGAGTTACCCACATTAAATATAGTACAGACATATAACTTTCATTCTATCTAGGTTTATTCATCAAATAAGTTCGTGTTATCTCTGCTAAGCAATGTTCTTATTAATTTGATTTGTTTTTAATGTTTTCAATTTTGTCTTGCATCTATGTGAAGATACATTCCTAAACATTGTTATTTTCTTTATTATACATTCTGATTATTTGGATATTAGTTTCTCTGCTAAGTTTTGTTTCACTCTTTTTGTTTTTCTTAAAGTATGATGGCTTTTAACTTTTTTAAAGTCTATTTATTTATTTATTTATTTAGAGACACAGAATTTCTTGCAGGCTCCCCACTGCCGGTGCAGAGCCCAAGGCCGGACTCAAACTCAGGAACCTCAAGAACTTGAGTTGACCTGAAATCAAGAGTTGGAGATCTAGATGACTGAGCCACCCAGATGCCCAGATGACTTTTAACACTTTACATAAATGGTTTTCTGCCACCTAGAGCTCACCTCCAGGGATGAGGAGCTGTGAAGCGTCTCAGAGGTTGGAGGGAATTATCTTCCTTGTCTTCCAGCATCTCTGTACCTTGTTCCTCAGGCTTTGCCTGTTATGGGGACTCTGTTCTGTCGATCTTACTGACCTTCCAAGGCTTTTCTTGCCAACTGTAAACAGTTTTAGCATGTCAAAGTGATGTCTCTTTATTTGTTCATCCAATGCTTTCATATTGTTTCTTCCTTCACCAACTTTTTTTTTGTTTCTGCAAGTTTCCTTTCTCAAAATCAAAACAACAGCAACAAATATTGGACTCAAAGAGTTTCCTTGATCAATTCTATCAACTATTTTTTCATGTTTATTTATTTATTTTTGAGAGAGAGCGGTAGAAAACTTAAGCATGGAGGGTCAGGGGGAAGAGAGACAGGGTGAGAGAGAATCTGCTGTCTGTGCAGAGCTGGAGGTGGAGCTTGATTTCATGAACCTGTGAGGTCATGACCTGAGGTGAAATTGAGAGACTGGTACTCAATCTACCAAGCAACCCAGGTGCCCCCTATTAACTATTTAAGACAGAATATTATGATTATCAAATAAACTCACACAACATAGATGGGGGAAAAACATCTACACAATACAATACATCCTGAAGCAGTATAACCATGATCACCATGAGACCAGAAACCTGTCAAGGAAGAAAAATTACAAACCAATTCATTATGAATATAAATTTCAAACCTTGAATGAAAATCTAAGAAAATGGAAACCAACAATATATTGAGTGAGTAGTATACAACCACCAATGATTGGGTTTTTAATACTATTCTTTACTAATTATTCTGAATATGCATGATGTTCTGAATCAGGGTCAGAATCCTTAATAAATACATAAATTCCCTATGTAGTCCTTACTCCTGAAAATATCACAAAAAACATACCAATTGAGCTAAGTGATTCATGAGACACCCATATATGAAACATGAGGAAAATGGAATTTCCTTTGCTAATGACAGAAAGGAGATAGGTGTCCTTTTTTTTTTTTTCCTTTTGAAAGGGTCTCCTTTTTACTCCAGCATTTAAGTGTGGAAATTAAATCTCTCCAAGAGATAAGTGACAGACATTTCTAGCACTATGCTTCGTTGTTTCTTGAAATATAAGTACCTTATAACAATAAGAAGCAAATAAATGTTTTTGGACACAAAATTTAGATATAAAAATTTGGATACAAAAAATTTGAAAACAGTTCCACTTCATTAATTATTCCCAGTGCAATGATATTTCACTTTTTCCTCTAGAATAAATAAGAAAAGACCCAAACTCAAAATGCATTAGTAATTCTTACATAAGTGAACTATTCTACTTTATGTATTTTATACTCCAGAAAAATGTATTCTTTAAAAACAATTTTAATGTTTACTTATTTTTGAGAGAGACACACCTAGAGACAGAGAGACAGAGCATAAGCTGGGGAGAGACAGAGAAAGAAGGAGACACAGAATCTGAAGTAGGCTCCAGGCTCTAAGCTGTCAGCACAGAGCCCGATGCAGGGCTCGAAATCACAAAGTGTGAGATCATGACCTGAGTCGAAGTTGGACTCTTAACCTACTGAGCCACTGAGGTGCCCCTGGAAAAATATATTCTAAGCAGATTTTGTTTTTCTAGCACTAATGACTTCCTTTTATATTAATTAGGCTTGTTGATTCCTAAGTATATCAATTTTGTTAATTTAGTTTTATACAGAATGTTTCCATTTCACTCAATTTTCACAAAAAGTTTCCAAAACCAAAATTGTGATTTCCGCTGATATTTATGTCACCTTGTTACATTTAGTTTTTTGGTTCTAATGCAGACACAAAAGTAATAGTTAACAACAAATGATTTGAGAAGCCAATTGAAAAATATTTGTGCTATATTAGACAACTCAATGAAAATTCATTAAGCTCATGAGTTCTAAAGATTTGTTAGTGCCTGGAATCCATGTGTGGAGGCATCCAGGAAAAACATCTTACAGTATAAACTATGAAATTTAGTGAAAAATTAGTAAAGCATACGAATATTTTCATAAGATGACACAACCTGGCCATGTTAATTTTTACTAAGCAAATAATTTCAAATAAAACACTGTTTACCCAAACCAATATTTGTTTTTATATCAAATTCAGTTAAGTTTGATGAATATTTAATGAATATGCTAAGTAGTAGATATTGTGATTGGTCCTGGAAATGCTAAGAATTTCTCTCTAGTTACCATAAACTCACAATATAGTGGAGGAAAAAGCTTAGACATGTACTTTCAATAAAGTATGATAAATAACATGACAATAGTACTTTTTCTTAGTGTTCAGATATCAATTACAGTAAAATCTTGGATTGTGAGTAACTTGTTCTCCAAGTGTTCTGCAAGAGAAGCAAATATTTCTAATAGATTTTAACTTGATAAACAAGTAATGTCTTATAATACTAGTAGTACCTGTTGCTGAATGTATGATCCCACCTGAGCTAATGGGTCTTGATATTCGCTTTTATATACAAGTGCTTTGGATTAAAAACATGTTCCTGGAATGAATTATGCTCACAAACCAAGGTTTCACTGTATTATTTATAAACAGTGTTCAGAGAGGATTGAGTTTGGAATGAAGTATAGCTTTGAAGAAGATAAAAGAATATTGTTGATATTTAAAAGGACAATAAACTACAAAATTAGGACTGATACTATTTCTTAAAATATGAAAGTGACTAAAAACATATTTTCAAGGTAACAGTCTATAAGGGGGAAGGATAGTTTTATCATGAACAGGAGAGTAACACAAAAGAAGAAGTGTTTATCTTCAAGAACTCAAACTAAAAGTAGCTCTTTCAAAAGCAAAATACATATTCAAAGTCTCAAAAGCTTCTTTTAATATAAATAATTTGTTTTAATGTTTCTCTTAATATGAATAATATGTCATAGCTAATTATTTACTGGGAAATCTTACATCTTAACTTTGTATATGGATCTATTGAACTTTGTTTCTTTTCTCTTTGGTAATATTTTTAAGTTCTATTCTCTTGGCAGATTTCAATTATATAATATGGTGTTATCAATTACAATCACCATGTTTTATATATATTTTATAAATATAAATTATTTTAACTATCATTATAAAACCTATAAATATACATATTTGGCATATTTATCCAGAATTCTAGTGATGGTTAGTTGTTTCCATATTTTGACTATTGTAAATAATGCTTCAGTGAACATGGCAGTTCAGCTATGTCTTCAATATTCTGTTTTAATTTTCTTTGGATTTACACCCAGAAGTGAAATTGTTGGATCATATAATAGGTAGTTCAACTTTTACTTTTAGAAATCCATCTATACTGATTCCTGCTTAACCTACTGAGCCACCAGTGGCTGCACCCGTGGCTCCAATGGTGTATAATCATTCCCTTCATTCCACATCCTTGCCAACATTGTGTTATCTCTTGTGTTTTTGGTGATAGCCATTTTAGCATGTGTAAAGTGATTTTTGACTATGGTTTTGATTTTCATTAATTTTCATCATCATCATTTGCCTGATGATTAGTGATGTTGAGCACCATTTTATGTGCCATTTATATATACAGTGGCCATTTAAATGTCATTTTTGGAAAAACGTAGATTCAGTTCTTCTGCCCATTTTTAAGTCAGATTTGTTGTTGTTGTTGTCATTGAGATATAAGCATTCTTTGCAAATTTTGGTTATTAACCTCTCAACAGATACATGATTTTGCAAGTTTTTCATCCCATAGGTTTTGTTTCCATTTTGATGATGGTTTGCATTGCTGCACAAACTGAAAATTGAAAATTTTTATCATGAAAATATATAGACTATTGTCAGATGCTTTTCCTACATCTATTGAGATGATTATATGATTTTTTACTGCCATCTGATTAACGTGGTGTATCACTTTGTGATTTGTGAATGTAGAACAATTCTTGTGCTCCTGGAATGAATCCCACTTGACCATGCTGTAGGATTCTTTCAGTGACTGCTGAATTCGGTTTGTTAGGATTGTTTCTTTTTGCTAGTGGCTCATGGGTTTTCAGTAATGCTTTAAAAAAACTATTTATTTTTTAAATTACCTCTAAGTTAGTGAGCATATAGTGTAACAATGATTTCAGGAGTAGATTCCTCAGTGCCCCATTTTTGAAGTGGGCCAATTAGTTGAAAATATATGAAACGTAATATGCAGGGGTGCTTGAGTGGCTTAGTCGGTTAAGCATCTGGCTTCAGTTCAGGTCATGATCTCACAGTTCATGGATCTGAGCTCGGCACTGGGCTCTGTGCTGACGGCTAGCTCAGAGTCTGAAGCCTGCTTCGGATTCTGTGTCTCCCTCTCTCTCTGACCCTCCCCTGCCCATGCTGTCTCTCTCTGTCTCTCAAAAAAAAAAAAAAGTAATATGCAGACATTCACCCTTCCCTTAAAAAAAAGTGTGAAATACAGGATCTGACTCATAAATCCAATTTGTCAACATTTTTAGTAGCTTATGTTTTTGCCTAGCCATTATGGTTTGTTTATATATATTTATTTATTTTACCTTCATGTTTGTCACTGTTTCACATAATAGTTATTTAAATGATCTTGCTACAGTCATAATTATAGCTGATACATACGTATTTGGGAACAAAGCAACCAGCTTTTGGCATACATATAAACAGTGGGAGAAGAAATGTGTGAGCATATGGGAAAGAGTTGGCCCAAAACATGTGTCCTGCCAGGGGCCTGGTAACACAGGGCTGCTGATAAACAGGAATTGGGAAGACATTCAAAAGTACTTCTTGCCTTGGATGCAAACATGAAAAAAAAAATAGAAGTATTATAAATAAGGCTGAATATTTTACCAGAACTCAAATAAATAAATAAATAAATAAATAAATAAAAGTAGAGAGGAATAAAATGAAGTGGGAAAATGATGGGGCAGGCTCTGCTTTCTTTGTCAAGTGCCCAAAGGTGGCAATTATACCCTAATGTGCTTATTTACCATGGTTTTATTTGACTAAAGTTCTCTTTCAAAGATGTGGAAAAGTCTAACTTAGTTTAGTAAAGTACACTTTCTCTTGATAATTTTGGCACTAGAGAGTATATATAGATAAAAACCAGCACCTAACTAACAGAGATGATGTTTGGTTTTCCAATTCTTTGGTAACCAATAATCTTTAACATAGCAGGTTAACTGATAGGACAATCACACTTAGATATCAATAATAACAGAATTTCTCTGTATGAAACTTTTAAGAAAATAAGTGAAACTTAAAATAAAAAATGTTGTAGTCTGTTAATTTTAGATGTCATTTTCAATTAAATGTTTCTTCAGGCCTAGTAAAAATTCCAACAATTAAAACAAGCATTATTTTGTTTACATGAACTTGATCTTTTGCCATTATTTCAAATCCTACTTAGTTTAGTTTTTTTTTTAAGATTGAAGAAATTAAAGAAGTGCGTGAAAAGACAGAAATTAAATAGAAAATAAAATGATCATCACAATAATAGTCAAGCATTTGTCGAGCAGTGCCTGTATATTTGGTCATAGTTTGGTTGCTTTTTTTTTTTTTTGGTTGTATACATTTTACTATCTTAAACTTTATTTGCAATGAACTCAGCTGTAAAATGCATACGTTTGTCAGTTATTTAGGAAGTCTATACCACACATGCACATTTGCTATTTTTTACACTATTACATATTTCACTGTATTATAGGAACTTTATGTTTAGTAGAATTCATAAGTATAAATATTATATAGCAGAGGAATCATCTCATATAGGGATCATGTTACATGACTAATGCACAGAATAATAAGTGATTCATGATGGGATCAATTTAAGATAAGACAACAAAACTCTACAGGCTTGGAAGTGCAAATGGTCACATACTGTTGGAACATTGTAGGTAATTATCATATGGTAAAACATTTACCACTTAATACATAATAAAAAATTCAGGGGAAATGTTTTGGCTGACAATGAACCATCATCTGCTTTAGAGACTGTTTGTCTTTTATTATTTCACACAATAATCTGTTCTAACAACAAGGAGGAAAAAAAAAGAAGTTTTTTTTTAAAGACAAAGAGCTACTTTTAAAATCCAAAAATTTAAATATTTTTAAATAATCATACTAAGAAAATGAAGTGGAAATCAGTAAGTGATTTCAGATGATTGTATATTTTCATAAACTATTATAAATAACAAAAATGTGTCCGAGCTTCCTGCTTTCAGTTACTGAGAAGTTTAGAATCAAAGGTAGCACTTGTACAAAGAGACACGGTCATTGTTATGGTAAATGCCTTTTAAAATTGGACTAGAAAGTAAATAGACACACATTTTTTAAAAATATGAATTTAAAAAGGTTTTTGTATGAACACCAATAAAGAACCTGACTTAAATATGTAGTAAAAGAAATCTAAATGCAAAAAATAATTTTGTAAAATTAAATTATTTATCATGAAAATAAAGGCAATTTGAGACATAGTACATTTAAAAATATCTTTGTAAATAATGTTTACTAAAACAGTAAATGCAAATCTAAATAATATGGCATGTAGTGAATATAAACTGATGAGAACATCAGGGTGATTATATGTTTCTGAAATTATTCTACCACAGAACAGTCTATATAAGTAAACAAGTTATTTTAACAAAGGCAAATTGGAGTCTTCAAATGTTACATTGAGAGGGTTAATAGTCAATTGATAGGTGAGTCACTAACGGCTGCTAGTGAGTAAAACGTATACTTACAATCAGTATTTGGTATGATTAATGTGTCTCATCCTTATACACATGGGAATCTGCTATATTTCTGAAAGAAACATGAGATTTCTTCCTTTTTCCATTTTCTATTTATTTTTCAGTCATATTGGCACATTTGTGTGGTAGTTTATTTCATCTTTAATCTTTTTAAACTGTATGCCGACCTTAAGAGTGTAAAAAGTACCCATTGGCCTTTGATATTGCAATATGAAAGAAAGCATGCTTTTCTACCCACTATTAAAGATCCAAGCTACTCACTCATTTTACACTGCACTAATTTAGAGAATCAGAGAAAATGAATGGAAAGCAGCTTTTGTGGTTGGAAGACTTTGGATTAAATCTATCACAGTTATTAATAAATGTGCTTCATCAGACATATTACATAGCCTATCCTAGTTTCGGCTAATCCTTCTTCATTTAACCCTTCATTCAATTTAATATAATCCTTCTTTACTTCCTGCCTACCTTTAAGGAGTAGCTATTCTAGTCAGGCATTTCTGAAACTTGTGAGAGATAAAGTAATACGAAATTTTAACAAAATCCTTACCCTCGTGAAACTACATTTGCTCAGAAACTAATTAGATGTAAGTACCATTTTATGAAAAATGGGAAGAAATAGATTAAGGAGTCAAAATTATGATGAGATGTTTATTAGACATTGAATTTCTAATATTCAATAGACTTCTAAGAATGAGAATGTGGACCTCGTGAGAGACGGCATACATTTGAGAGCCATTGGTTAATCAAGCATATTAAAGATTAATGAGGCTCAAATTCACCTAGGTCTAATTCATGAGGGGAAGAGAAGCTACCTAAGAATTTATTTCCCAGACATCTCAGTGTATAGAGATAGTTCACTGAAAGGATTAAGATGAGACTCAGAAGGAGTAGACGTTAACATCAAAGAAAATGAGAACAGTGTGGAATCTGGGAAGTCAAGTACAGTAATAACTATAAAGAGAGAGTGGTGTATTCTGTCAAATATCGTGTGATGATTGAAAACAATAAAAAATAAAAATTGACTAGAAAGGTTGATAAAATGGAGAATATTGGTAATCTTAACAATGTTAGTTCT
This sequence comes from Helogale parvula, assembly GCA_004023845.1. Lineage (NCBI taxonomy): Eukaryota > Metazoa > Chordata > Mammalia > Carnivora > Herpestidae > Helogale > Helogale parvula. The sequence goes on along the minus strand of PJEM01007909.1, from coordinate 37,311 downwards.
AGTTAAGTGGCAGACTTTAAAAACTGAGAGAAATTAGAAAAGTTGAGACAGTAAATATAGAACACTCTTTAGAAAAAAGACTAGAGCAAAGAACGGAATTAATGCAGGAAGTTCCCAGGGTAACATGGGGTCATGAGAGTGTAAAATTTATAATTTAACATAAAGAGAGATTGATTCATGGATAGAGTACTTGAATGGAACATGAGATGGTTGTATCCATATACAAATGGGGGGCTAGGTCTTAGAGTTGAGCAAGGAGAGCTAATCATTCGGAACAAGAAGAAAAGCAATGTTTGTGGGTGGATGGGGGATACAGATGTAAAGGGGGTGCTAGACATGGGAGTAGAAATATTAAGGGGGTCCTTTCTAAATGTCTTCACTATGTCAGTGAAGCACAGGAAATATCTATAGGCAGGGTGGACCTAACTGGCAGTTTAAGCAAAAAGCAGATGTTAGAGCTGGTTTTCATTTCCTCAGTCTATGGGGGGAGGGAGTTCTAAAAGAAATTATCAGAGAAATAGATGTGGGCAATCAGACAGTTCCTAGCATTCACTTAGTGTTATTTGATGAGCAAAAGTATCTTTCAGAGAATGAAATGGGATTTCTCAGTCATTTGACAGACATCTGGTATCCTGCCCCCTGAGAGAGTCTCAGTCACGATTACAATTAACTCAGACCCTGTCTGTGCTGGTTAAAAGTGGATTCTTCTAGCATAGATTTTGGGTTAATTTTGCCCAATTTGAAGTCATCAGAAAGATTGATTTGTAATCTAAATGTGCATAGTCTATGACCTAAATGTGTGGTTTTAAACAAGTAATCCTTAACTAATTCAGACTAATCGACAAGGAAACCAATCAGCATAAGTGAAAAAACTACACAGTAAATTTCGTTTTAAACAAATCCTGTTTTAAGTGTCTTTTGAAACTAGAACCAGCTCAGGAATGATACTTAATAACAGTTATTTGTTTATAGGTGAATATTGCCAAAGACTTCATACAGACTGTTTATAATCTACCCATAGATTTTAAAGGAAGTCAATATTATTACTACTTCATAAGAATGGAATCTGAAATTCAAATTAGGTAATTTAATTAAGTTTATATAGCTGACAAGTTACAATGCCAGAGTTAAACGTAATTCTGCTGAAACTAATAACTATGCTTTTTTTTTTTTTACTACATCCATTAGGCTACCAAGCCCATGAATTGTCTATTAAAGTAATAAGAAATTATTTGTGAACATGAATTAATAAGTTACAATATGACACAAATGTAATGTGTCTTAACTTATAATGATCCCACAAGTGACGTATCATCTTTAATACTTGAGTCCTTGCAAGCAGCTTATTCTCTAAAGGTATTTTTCTTACTTTTCCTCCAACCTGTTCTTGTTTAAACATGAACAGCTTAAATACTTTACAGGTGGAGTCTCAATTGATAAAATTTTGTTATTCAATTGGTATAATATTGAGATCCCTGTTTTGCCCCACAAACTAAACTCTAAGAGTTTATTAACAGAAGATTGTCATTCTGCATCAAATGTCTTCAAGTTTCCTCAGTGAAGTAGCCATTACAAAAGTTATATTTAAACCTAACTCTGTAAACTTAAGTGTCAGAGGCAAAGAGAAACTATTGTATTTGCTTTGAGCGTTCCACATTGTAATAAAAGATATTGGATGCAATTCAAATCTAACTGCATTTGAGGATAACCCCAGGCATCCCGTTCCTGTATTTCTTGTAATTTGGACTGGCTATTGGAAACTCATTCAGTTTTGCCTCAAAGCACCCACTAACATCAGACCAAAAAGCACAAAAACTATTATGTGACAATTTGCCTCTTTAGACCAGACACAACAGGTATGGGCAATTGCAAAGTGCTGATGACTCACAAAAAGAAAACAAAAAAATCTCTTTCAGAAGAAGTGACATGTGAAAATAATTACTTAAACTAAAACTAATTTTCATAGGTTAGCATATAAGGTTGAAGAAAGTCAAAATGGATTATGTCTCATATAGCCTTTTAGTATATATATATATATACATATATATATATGTATATATATATATATACATATAGTATATTTAGTATATATATATATATACATATATATATGTATATATATATATATACACACTAAACCTTCAACCTTATATATATATATATATATATATATATATATGCATTTGTATATATTATACACACACACACATTTTCTTTATAATAGGGTTTCTTTTCCTGTATATGACTGCAAATATTTTGAGTAGTCACTCAGATACACTTGTTTTTGTAGTCTTCACAGAATGCACTATGGTGCTTGGCACACTGATAATCATCTCTTAAATATCATTGAGTTAAATTACATTTAGTAGCAGTTAAGATCTATTTTTAAAGGATAAGTGAAAATAATACTAGGAGAAAATTTACTAGTGAAACACTTCTAGATAATAATATCATGAAGCATCTTTAGCCAAGGTAAGAAAAAATATGGGAGTAAACAATAAGGAGATTAAGTTCAAATTTGGAATTTGATAGACAATAGAGATTACTTTTATGTCTAAGTGTTGAATGATTGATATTTATAAAATTTTGAGGCCTGAAGTTATTTATAGAAATGTTTATTGGACATTCTAATCAAGAGATTAAAATGTTCGACAATTGTAGAAAACGTATAAGTGAGAGATTTGTTGAAATTTTACTGAAAACATAGAAATAACCGTACATCTTAGTCTAATGCACAAAATCATATGGTAAATATAAACAGAATTTCTATTTTTATCAAGATATTTTGGTTGTCAATGAAAATATATAGTCGATTTATGCCGTTTATGTGTTGCTATTCAATATGTGACTTAATGAACACACATTTATTTTTTGCAATTAAGGGATGTATGTTTTGTCCCAAGAAAAATTGTAATTTGAGTAAATTTTATCTCAAGTGTCTCTTAATTTGCCTGTTAACTATTTTTTATGTTGCCCAAATAGTCTTATTTCCACGCATCCCTCCTTAGGCAAGGATTTTTTTGTGAGGCCAAAGTTTCATTGATATAGGACATTTAGAAATGCTCTACTGTTATTAAGGAATATGTTTAGAAGTACCCCTCAGATTGAAAGTTTCTTTTTAAGCCTCCTTGGTTAATGGTCTTTTTCAGATTTCTCTGGCATGGCACAATGTTTGTGATTGCTAAGCAATATTAATAAAATAAGTATGCAAATCCTCTAATAACAATAAAATTGTTCTCTGAACAATTTCCCAGGTGTTACTGCTATGATTTGTCATTAAATATTTCATGCAACCTATTAAATCTTACACAAAATCAAACCATAAGTTCACATAAACTAATATTTAATATAATACTAGTAAACTTAAGAATACATAAAGCAAAAAAAATACATTTCAGAATAAACAGACTTTGAAGATTTCCTGCATTACTTGATACAATTTAGGATACAGTCTCAAGAAAACATTTTTTTCCCTTCTTCTGCATCAGCTCATCTACGATCCAATTTATTTCTGAAATAGGCCCCTGGGGCAAACTGGTTGGTGACTGTAATGGGGATATCTGGCTGGCCACTCAAGGAAATTGCTATGGACTTTTAATCTTATTTTGATTAAGTTCCGTGTAGATTGTGTCTGCCAGGCTAACACTAACATTACTGTTTCTGAGCTCCTTTGGCTGCTGCTAAACTGGGTCTCATTTATTTTTCCTACTTTTTCAAGGTTATGTTGAAACAATATTACTTACTTCTTATACATAATATATGTTTATGTTTTAAATTGTGCTAGAAACTGTAATGTTAATAAAGACACCATATTTAACAAGTCACATGTTTATGAAAGTCACTTTTTGGGGAAAATATAGTTTTAGGCTAGAAGAAAAGAAGAAAAGAAAATCCCTTTAGGTAAAAACATCATGTGTTTGGAGTTGCAAATGATAATTTTTTAAGGAAAATAAATACAGTTTAAAACTAGCTAATCACAGACGTGTTATATAAACAGAAACATGGATATGGACAAACTGTAGATTTAATTTTTGTCTGCGTTTACCAAATATGTAATTGAAATAAAGACAACTTGACGTGCTCTATTTCAGAGACATCACAATAGAAACAATAAACTTTTGCCTTTCATCTCGGAGCAGATAAACCCGAGTTAGTTGCCCACCCACCAATCCGTTACTCTTTACTTCTTCTAAATAGAATCCCAGTATTATGCAAGTATCTTCTCCCTCTTCATGCAGCATCAGTGGATCAGGGGAATCTCATCTCCCACCAAAGGGAAGAGGTGGGTAAGCCCTTTCCCTTTGTTACCTCTTCATGCAGCATCAGTGGATCAGGGGAATCTCATCTCCCACCAAAGGGAAGAGGTGGGTAAGCCCTTTCCCTTTGTTACCTCAGAGATCCCACAGGAAACCAGAATTCCGTCATATAGCTTATGGTGTTGCCCCCAGACGGATAGTATTTATGGGTGGGCAGATGACCTAATCTGGCCTAACCAGGCAAAGAGATGAGCTTATGTTCCATTATTGGAACATAAATTTCCTGTCTCTTTTTCACATGCAAACAACAAAGTATGCTGTACCAGTGCTTATCAGAAAAAAAGAAAAAGACAATATGAAATACTTCTTTCTTTAGTACATGATACCATAATTTATTTATTGTTAAAACAAGGTCAGGATTTCTGTTATCTGTCTGTGTTGGGAGCTGCCGAGTTTTGGCCGCCTCAGGCAAGGAGATATGGCTCTCCAGGGAGCGACCAAGAAAAACAAGATTTACATCTGGAGGCTAGGAGAGTGCATTTCCTGGTCCGGGATTCAGAGACAGTCATACTGGGCCAGACGAGAAAAGCCAAAATGAACAAAAGATCAAACCGCATTCAGATTTATGCAGCGCTAATCTTCCCTGCCCATTATTGCGGACAAAAGTCTGGGCGCTTCTTTTGATGCTGTGTTCGGAGTTTCAGTTTTGGTTTCCCCTTTTTCTAATAATCATTTGACTCTGTTACCTGGCAACCAACCTGGGCCAGTTTTCCGCCCCTAATCCTATAAAGGTTTGATTCCTTTTTCAATAAACAGGCTTGATCAGAAATTGCTTGTCTTGCCTCACTCCCTGGGTCTCCCTCCTGCCCTATTTCTCTCTCCCTCCCTCAGGAAAGAACCCGCAAAGATTTACCGCCCCGCCGCCGGGGCGAGGGACCGGACATGTCTGGAAAGCATTTGGAGATTTCTGGTCTTATATATCACTTGTCAGATTTACCTGTGGTTTAAGAGCAAAACTTCTCAGCTATCACTGTAGCACACTGGTGTGAATGGTGTGTTACACAATAGGTGACATCTGATCCCGGTAGGCGTTAGGCAATCAGGTGGACGCTTGGACAGCCAGAATCCTCAGGTCACTTGTTTCCAGCCATGAACAGTGCAATCTATAACTATTATTGACTTATTTGAAAGCAGTATGGTTGTAATGATAAATGAAGTGTTGGTTAGAGAATCTGATTTATAACGTAAAGCAATTCAATAGGCCATAGTTGAGTAGGTAAGAGGATTTTAGTCATCTCTTCAAATATAGTAATTGCATATGCTGTCTACGCTGGAGGAACCTAACACTGCTCTAATGTACACTTACTTGTTCAGAATTTGGTGAGTTCCAAAAATAGTTTAAAGCTCTACAAAAAAATGTGAATTCTTCTTATAAACCTTTAAAAGACAATATTTTGCTTGATTTTTATGTATCACTATAAAGAATTAATAAAATATTTAGTTATATTTAAAATTTAACAGTATATTAAAATAGTCCCACAAATTAAAATAGCAGCAATTTTAAGTTTTCTTATAGTTTATTCTCTAAGAATTAGTTTTAAATCATTGCTAAACTACATATTTGCTTCTTCAAAACTCTTTCCAAACTGGTTTCAAGGTCAATTATTCCTAAGAAGATGTACTAGTTAATATGAGATTAACTGGTTATTAGTTACTGACATTTTCATCAAAACTATATGCAAGACCATCTGAGGGTATACAGGAATGTTTTATTTTCAAATTGGTGAGGAGTTATGGAACTCCAAAGGTTTTTGTCTTTTTTTTTTTTTCTGCAGAACTTCTTTTTAATCTTTTAAAACATTCCCCAAACCTATCTGCATGTAACATTTTAATCGATTGGATGACATAATATAGAACAGAAAAAGCACACTACTAATTTCAATGCATCAAAAATGTTGAAATCTCAAAAAATGAAATAGCTCAAAGCTGAGTTTGGAAAGAAAATTTCTATATTTGGAATTAGGAGAAGTGGTCATTCATATTACTTCTAATCAGCTCCATTGACTTAATTCCTAATTAAGGAATTATGGGTTGTCTGATTTTTTCATTGCATAATGGGCTCAAAGAGTTCATTACAATGTCCTGTTTTTCCTTTCTTAAATTTTAAAGTGTTATTTATGTTTTTGATTTACTTCTAAATTTCAATTTAATTAAATATATCAGAGCTGACACTCTCCACACACACGCCTATCATTCTATATGCCTTAGGAATACCAGCACATTAGACAGAAGTGATTGCTTGAGAACTCTCAGATTCCTGAGGATGCTCCTGACCATGACGTGTCCAGATTCACACTGTAAACACGGCAAAGTCAGTGCACTCATGTGCTATTTATTCTGTAAATGCTTTAGCATAGACATGGATAAAGCCTTTCCCATCACTTTTGCTGGGATAGGCTGTAACTTTTAAGTAATTTTCTAGAGACCTACATACCAAGAAAGAACAAAGGAGAAATAAATTAGGGAAATAATCTGTGTGTGCGCATGTGTGTTTTTGTGTTCGGCCCACAAGACTTCAAAAACCCATACAACTTTAAAGTTGTATTATCTGCTCTTTATTATTATAAGAACCACCTACTGTCCTACTCTGAGACAGTTCGTACTTGTTTATTCTCCTATACCCAGGTAACGGTGTCTCCACAAACACCATTCTCTTCCTACTTCTCACATATAGCTTCGCTAAGGGGAATGGAAAGGTCGTGGATTACAATTTCTATAAATCTTAGTAGGTATTATTCAAATGTCAAAGGTTAATATAGAAAAAACATATCCCCACAAAAATTTTGGTGGCTCAAAAATAAAAGAATGTTTTCATCATTAAAACGATAAAAAATGTTGTCTGTCAGAGCAAACATGAAATGGTTAGTGGATTTAAGTAGTGGAGGAAACAAGAAGTAAAGCAACTACTTATTAATTTTTTGATGTTTATTTTTCAGAGAGGGAGACAGAGAGAGAAAGTGGGGCAGGGAAGGGAGAGAGGGAGACAGAGAATTTCAAGCAGGGTTTGGGGTGTCAGTGCAGAGCCTGAAGAGAGGCTCAAACTCATGACCCATGAGATTATGACTTGAGCCAGAATCAACAGTCTGTCTCTTAACTGACTGAGCTACCCAGGCACCTCTAAAGCAACTACTTATATTTCTTCATTTGTCTGTAGATATATTTGCATATTTTCCTTTTACTTTCTTTTACATTTTTCCATAAAATGTAAAATGTATTTGAGGTATTTACAATTTAAACCAGAGTTTATAGAATATGGAAATACAAACATGAAATTGAAAAGTAATCTACTCATCAGTAGTGGTCCTGGACTTGAAGCTGAATCTAAGACTAACGTGACTTGACATTTTCTTTTTCAGAAAATGGATGAGTGTGATCTTGGTTTTAAAAGGAATAGTTTGTTTTAGTGACTGGATTTTTTTTTTTTTTTTGTCTTTTATCTGAAAGGGAATATGTTTTCTTCTAGGACAATTGGGCATTTGTCAAGCTTCTAGCACTGTCTTTTTCTTTTTCTTTTATTTTTTTCAAGTTTATTGGAAAAAAGGAACTGAGATATAACCAGCCTAAGAAATAAGTACATCCTGCCATTTGACATAACACAGGTCATTTATTTGACATAACTTCAGGTCATTATTGCCAAGCCTTTCTTTTATTTAAGAATCCTTACGTAGGGCCTTCCAATTTCAAAGCTCTTTGTGATGAGATTTTCCTCTTTCCATCACTTGGAGGTTAAATTGTGGAACAGAGCTAAATATGAGGGTTCAACCCCTCACTTCTGCAACTTTTTCAGAGGTAAAAAATAGGTGCAGAGTCTCAAATTATTCATGATGACCAGAGAGATATTTTAGCTTGACAAATATTTCAGGCTTTGCACCTAGTCATCTCTTCAAATAAAGTAATTTCATATATTGGCTACATTAGAAGGATCTAATACTGATCTAGTATATACTTATTCAGAATTTGGTGAGTTCCAAAAATAGATTACAGCTCTACAAAAAAATATGAATTCTTCCTATAAGCCTTTAGAAGACAATATTTTTGCTTGATTTTTATGTATTTACTAATTTTATAAAGAATACAATTTATTATATATTTAAATTTTAACAATATATTAAAAGAGTCTCACAAATTAAAATGACAGGAATTATAAGTTTTCTTATCGTTTATTCTCTATTAATTAGTTTTAAATAATTGCTGAACTACATATTTGCTTTTTAAAAAACTCTTTACAAGCTGGTTTCAAGGTCTGTTATTCCTAAGGAGATGTACTAGTTAATATAAAATTAACTGGTTATTAGTTACTGACATTTTCATTAAAACTATATTCAAAACCATCTGAAGACATACAGGAATGTTCTATTTTCAAATTGGTGGTTACTTGTGAAACTGAAAAGTTTCCAATAAACTTGAAAAAATAAAAAAAAAGAAACTGAAAGTGTTGGAAACTTTACAACTGAACTTTCACAAAATTGTGTATTTTAATTTTTATATACTAATTAAATAATTCAAAGATCAATTTTTGCCTAAGAATGAAAGGTTATTTTCCCTGCATTTGAATTACATCCTTTAGGGTTCGTTCAGTAAAGTTTTAATTATGCCAATTTACCAGTTTGGTTTGTTTATATTCAATAGCTATTTCACTTTTATTATTGAAATAAATGTTTATGAATATAAAATTCTGCAATTTAAAAAATGACCCAGGGGGTGCCTGAGTGGCTCAGTCGGTTAAGCGTCTAACTTTGGCTCAGAACATGATCTCGCAGTTGGTGAGTTTGAGCCCCACACTGGGCTCTGTGCTGACAGTTCAGAGCCTAGAGCCTGCTTCTGATTCTATGTCTCCCTCTCTCTCTGACCCTCCCTCGTTTGCACTTTGTGTGTCTCTCTCATAAATAGACAACACCAACAACAAAAAAAATTAAAAAATGACTCAGATACAATTTCACCTTATTGGAATTTCATTTTTTTCTTTTGTGAAATTAATTCCAGTCTAATTGATGCTTCTTATTTTTTTAAAAAAATATTTATTTAAATTCGAGTTAGTTAACATTCAGTATAGGATTGGTGTCAGGAGAACCTAGTTATTCTCTTACATATAACACCCAGTGCTCACCCAAAAAGTGGCCTCCTTAATGCCCATTACCCATTCAACACATCCACCCACCAACTTCCCTTCCAGCAACCCTCAGCTTGTTCTCTGTATTTGAGTCTCTTATGATTTGCCGCCCACTGAGTTTTTACCTCATTTTTCCTTCATTTCCCCTATGTTCATCTGTTGTTTCTTAAGTTCCACATATGAGCGAAATTATATGATTTTTTGTCTTTCTCTACCTGACCTGTTTCACCTAGTGTAAATTACTCTAGTTTCATCCACATTGTTGAAAACAGCAAGATTTCATTCCTTTTGGGTACTGAGTAGTATTCCATTGTGTGTGTGTGTGTGTGTGTGTGTGTGTGTGTGTAGATGAAGAATTAATAAAAATTTATAGTGTATTTAAATTTAAAAATATATTAAAATATCACATCTCTATCCATACATCAGTTTTTGGAAATTTGGGATCTTCCCATAATTTGGCTATTGTTGATGGCACTGCTATAAACATTGGGGAGCATGTGTCCCTTCAAATCAATAATTTCCAAACTCATTCTACGAAGCCAACATCACCTTGATACCCAAACCAGAGAGAGACCCAGCAAAAAAGGAGAACTACAGACCAATATTCTTAATGAATACAGACGCAAAATACTCAACAAGATACTAGCAAATGGAATTCAACAGCATATAAAAAGAATTATCCATCAGGATCAAGTGGGATTCATTCCTGGGTTACAGGGCTGGTTCAATATTCACAAATCTATCAATGTGATCCATCACATTAACAAAAGAAAGGATAAAAACCATATAATCCTGTCGATAGATGCAAAAAAAAGCATTTGACAGAATACAGCACCCTTTCTTAATAAAAACCCTTGAGAAAGTCGGAATAGAAGAAACTTACCTCAACATTATAAAAGCAGTTTATGAAAAGCCCACAGCTAATATAATCCTCAATGGGGAAAAACTGAGAGCTTTCCCCCTAAGATCAGGAACACAGCAGGGGTGTCCACTCTCACCATTGTTGTTTAACATAGTGCTGGAAGTCCTAGCATCAGCAATCAGACAACAAAAGGAAATAAAAGGCATCAGAATTGGCAAAGAAGAAGTCAAACTTTCACTTTTCACAGATGACATGATACTCCACATGGAAAACCCAATTGACTCCACCAGAAGCCTTCTAGAACTGATCAATGAATTCAGTAAAGTCGCAGGGTACAAAATCAATGTACAGAAATCAGTTGCATTCTTATACACCAAAAATGAAGCATCAGAAAGAGAAATCCAGAAACTGATCCCATTCAAGATTGCACGAAAAACCATCAAATACCTAGGAGTAAACCTAACCAAGGATGTAAAAGACCTATATGATGAAAACTATAGAAAATTTATGAAAGAGATTGAAGAAGACACCACTGAATGAAAAACATTCCCTGTTCATGGATTGGAAGAATAAACATTGTGAAAATGTCATTACTACTCAAAGCAATTTACACATTCAATGCAATCTCTATCAAAACTGCACCAACATTCTTCTCAAAGCTAGAACAAACTATCCTCAAATTCGTATGAAACCACAAAAGACCCCGAATAGCCAAAGTCATATTGAAGAAGAAAATCAAAACGGGAAGCATCACAATCCCAGACTTTAGCCTCTACTACAAAGCTGTCATCACCAAGACAGTATGGTATTGGCACAAAAACAGACACATAGACCAATGGAATAAAATAGAGAACCTGGAACTGGGCCCACAAATGTAAAGCCAATTAATTTTTGACAAAGGAGGAAAGAGTATCCGATGGAAAAAAGACTGTCTCTTTTGTAGATGATGCTGGGAGAACTGGACAGCAACATGCAGAAGAATGCAACTAGACCACTTTCTTACACCATACACAAAAATAAACTCAACATGGCTGAAGGACCTGAATGTGAGACAGGAATGTATCTTTTAGTATCTGCCTGTCTTCTTTGGAAGTGTCTCTTCTTGTCTCCTGCCCATTTCTTAACTATGTTGTTTAGTTTTTGGGTGTTGAGTTTGATAATTTCTTTATAGATTTTGGATAGTAATCCTTTATTTGATATGTCATTTGTGAATATCTGCTCCCATTTTGTTGGTTGGCTTTTACTTTTGCTGATTGTTTCCTTTGCTGTGCAGAAGCTTTTTATTTTGATGCCCCAATAGTTCTTTTTTGCTTTTGTTTCTCTTGTCTTAGGAGACATGTCAAGTAAGAAGTTTTTGTGGCCAAGGTTAAAGAAGTTGTTGACTGTGTTCTCCTCTGTAATTTTGATGGTTTCCTGTCTCACATTTAGGTTTTTTATCTATCTTGAATAATTTTTGTGTATGGAATAAGAAAATGGTCTAGTTTCCTTTTCTTCTTTTTTCTTTTATTTATTTTTTTGTTTGTTGTTGTTGTTGCATGTCACTGTCCAATTTCCCCAAACACCATTTATTAAAGAGACTTTTTCCCCCATTGGATACTCTTTCCTGCGTTGCTGAAGATGAGCTGTCCATACATTTGTGGATCCATTTCTGGGTTCCCTATTCTGTTCTATTGATCTATGTGTCTGTTTTTGTGCCAGTATCATGATGTCTTGATGATGACAGCTTTGTAATACAACTTACAGTCCAGAATTGTGATACCTACAACTTTGGGTTTATCATTACTTTGACTATGCTGAATCTTTTCTGTTTCCATACAAATTTTAGGATTCTTTGTTCTAGCTCTGTGAAGTATGTGGGTGTTATTTTGATAGAAATTGCATTGGATGTGTAGATTGCTTTGGGTAGTATGGACATTTTAACAATATTCTTCCAGTCCATGAGTACGGAATGTTTTTCCATTACTTTGTGTCTTCCTTCTTCAACTGTCAGTTCTTTAGAGTTAGTATGTCATTTATGTATAGTCTGATTTAAGATTTTTCTCTTGTGTTGTTTTCTGCTTTTCACTTTTTTTGAGAACTTTTCAAACAGTTCTCACCTTGTTGTGAATTCATCAACCTGCTTAAATCTGTTTATATTTGCTTTCATTAGTAGTTAAAAATATTGACCACGATTTCTTTAGTTATTGCCTTTATTCTTTTAACTCTCTCTCCTTTGGGGAAGGTTTAGATAGCTTTTAATTTTATTCTCTGTATCTTTTAACTTTTATTCACTATTTCTTTATGTTATTCCTCCTTATTACACTTAGGTTATTTCCTAGTAGTTTTCTATTACTTTTTAGATGTTCTTTAAAAAAAAAAAGTCTTCTATATTTCCTCTGTACTTCTCTGCATGAACCTTCCAGCTTGTATTTTGTTCCTTTAATATTGTAAGCTTAATTATTCTTCAGATTCTGTCTGATAATTCTAGGATTTGAAGCTATATGCTGTTTCTATTGTCTTTTGATTTATTTCCAGATTTTCTATTATCTGTGACAATATACTGATTCTTCTCTGACTCTCTCTTTCTGTCCCCTTCCCATGAACACACAGAGACACAGACACATAGACACAAGCACAAATATTATATTTCATACACTTGCACCAGGCACAATTCTAAATGACTTATGAGATTAATTAATCATCGGTGTGAACCTACAAGTTAATTACTCTTATATTCACTTTACAGTTGAGGAAAATGAAAACACAAATAATGTCTGGCTCAGTTATTTATGTAAATAATTTATTTGCTTTTGCAAGCATTACCCTTTCCCAGACCACCTTAAATTGAGGTCAAAATTTGGATCCCTGGACAACATAGATCTGATACCATTGTACAAGTATGTTCAAAGACTGGTTCATTTTTGTTTATACCCTTCACTGGATTCTGTTGGCTTTTAATATTCTAGCTTAATGTAAGTAGGTCTCTGGTCAGACTCTCCATTTATTATCTATCATAGGCTTTAATTTGTGTCTCTTTTAGCTGAGGATTCCAATTAAAAAAAAATTCACATGGACGGGATGAAAACATGACTTAATTATGTGTTACTATCTTTCCTCATATTTCATCTTCTCTAACTGTTAAATCTGTTTCTTTATAACTTTCTTCTTCCTTTGGCTCTCATTGGATTGACTGAATAATTTAGTTTTGCTCTACATACACTCTTGACTTAAAGTAGATCACTATCATTAATTTGTTCCCTACGACATAAATGCCTTATAATGTTGAAACACTGATTTCCTGATCATTTTCATGCATTTCAGTTTTTCTAGTGTTTGTTTTGCTGTCTTAGTTTTGTTTACGTCAATGTAACAAATGCTTTCTTGGGACTTATCCACCTGTTCATATATACTGTTATTTGCCACTATTGATCATGCATTTTACTCATCTAATCCTCATTGCTTCCAAAGTTTTGTCCTACTTTGAAAAATCGTGATTTTTAAAATTATTCCTGTCTTTTGTGTCAATACAAGGGGATTATGAGTCTTATATTCTTTATCTTTTCCATAAGTAAAAGCAAACAATTATTATTTCATTGTTTCTTTTATGTTCCTTCATTCTTTCTGGAACTCCTCTTAGGTATTCCTTCGATCTGCCTATTTTTCTACCTTTTTAATATTCTGCATTCTGAATAACCTCCTTATTTACTCTCTAGATTACTGATAGAATCTTCAGCTAGCTATACACTACTCTTTAAACTGGTCAACAAAGCAAGTTTTCTATGGGGCCCTTTCAGAAGAAGTTCTCCAACTCCTGTTTTTGAATAATATTGTACTTTCTCTGAAAGCCCCAGTATATCAATGACCAGAAAATGATGTATCTGTTCATTTTTAGTTTGATGACTCAAGACCATTTAATAATAAATTTGAAGCCGAGGAATCCCTGATGTTACAAATTCTCAGGAGAAAATACACATTTGTGTCCCTATCCGTTGCTCCAGTACTGAGAGACAAAATTCCATTTTATTTTATTTGTGTTGGTTAATGAATATCTTTCATTATATATGGTATATAGTTATATATATATGTATTATATATGTATGTATGTATATATATATAACCATTTCAGCATAGGTATAGGTATTAATCATCCTTTCATTAATGAGTGATAAACCTCAAATGTGTAAGTTCCTGTGCCCTTCTTTCTTGCCATCCAGAAAAGTCAAAGCAATTGGCCACGCTGGTATTAGTATTGCTGGTATTTCTAAAAGAGGTCATTTTCTTTGTTTTCCTGTATTTTTAGCTATATGTATATATAGAAATTCCTAATATTTTTTTTGAGAGACAGAGAGAGACAGCGTGAGCAGGGGAGGGTCAGAGAGATTCTGAGGCAGGTTCCAGGCTCTGAGCTAGCTGTCAGCACAGAGTCTGACGTGGGGCTCAAACTTATAAACCAGGAGATCATGACCTGAGCTGAAGTCAGACGCTCAACCGACTGAGCCACCCAGGTGCCCCCCTGGAAATTCCTAATATCTTTAATATTGGCATTTGTTATTGAGATTTTTCAGGTAAATTAACTTGCCATATAGACAACATATAATTCTAAAGTCCAAGTTTTACTTGTTTTTTATATCTAAAAAGTATTGTTGTTAGATATAAACTTAAATTTCTTAAGATACACTACAAAAATGTTTGAAAGAAAAGTGTGTAGTAAATATTGTTATGTAATATTCAATGATGCTATTAACAATTATAAATTTGATCTGAGTTTCATTCAAATATAGACCATGATAAAAAACAAATGGTATTTATTTTTAACAAAATAGGTTACAAATAATACATTGTATGTTATCCACTGCAATAATAGGTACTACTTTAATAAGTGTAATGTCACAATCATTAGAAAAATATATAAATATATTTATATATAAATATATACATAAATATTTAAAGTCTACAAGGACTTAATTTGATTGGTTCTTGAGATATTAATTTCCCAACACAGTGTTTCGGCATGTTTTATTTACACAAGAGAAAACTCTTTAATTATAAGAGTTTTAGTTTATCCTGGTAATTTCACAAGAAAAAAATGATTAACTACTTAGGAGCAATCAGTTTTACAGATAATCATGATTCCTTATTTAAACTACAAAAAGTAGAAAGAGGAATGGAAATAAAAGAAAGTAAAGAACAAGCTTATGCATATAATATAGAAAAAACCAGTCATGTAGTTAAACTAAAATCAGTTTTAAAGTAATTCTTTAGACACAATTGACTAAAATTTTCCTATTTTTCCTGAGTAACTAATAGTTATATTTTAAAATTTAATTGACTCAACAATAGCAATGGAATTTTAAGCAAACATTTTTTTTTTAATTTTTTAAAATGTCTATTCATTTATTTTTGAGAGACAGAGAGAAACAGCTCGAGCAGGGGAGTATCAGAGAGAGAGAGGGAGACACCGAATCGGAAGCAGGCTCTAGGCTCTGAGCTGTCAGCACAGAGCCTGATGCGGGGCTTGAACCCACCAACGGTGAGATCATGACCTGAGCTGAAGTTAGACACTTAACCGACTGAGCCACCCAGTAGCCCCAAACATATTATTTTAAAAAATAAATGATGCATTTAGGGGCACCTGGTTAGCTCAGTCGGTTAAGCGCCAACTTTGGCCTAGGTCATGATCTCATGGTTTGTGGGTTCAAGCCCCACACTGGGATCTGTGCTGACAGCTAGCTCAGAGCCTGGAGCTTGTCTTATGATTCTGTGTCTCCTTCTCTCTCTGTTCCTCCCCCACTCATGCTCTGTCTCTCTCTCTCTCTCTCTCTCTCTCTCAAAAATAAACATTAAACAAAATTTTTTAAAAAATCAATAAATGATGTGTTTAGAGTTGACAGCAAATGAAAGTTTTGTGAAGTTTCTATTTTGTTTTAAGATCATAAATGTTAAGAATAAATAAATGACAGGTTATTTAATGAAATAAATTTTAAATACTTAAGTATTTAAAAGTTCTACTGTACATACTCCTTTTTCAATTATGATCACAAATACTTAAATTTAAAATTGCTTCAAGTAATAATGTGCACTTACCTTAGATATGTAGCTAATGGCTCTGAACCCTGGGTTCATAGTTTAATCAGATGGTGAATTTTACAGTACTCATTTCTTGGTCACTAGCCCAATCAAAACAGAACTTGAGTTTTTAAGAAGATACATTGGTGTTTGAACTGTCTCACAATATATTTGTTTTTTCTATTTTGTTTTTAGGGACAGAGAGCATGAAAGGGGGATGGGGCAGAGGAAGACAGAGAATCTTAAGTAGGCTTTATGCTCCACATGGAGCCAGGTTCAGGGTTTGATCCCAAGGTCCTAGGATCATGAGTTGAGCAAAACTCAAGACTAAGACACTTAACCGACTGAGGCACCCAAGTGTCCTAAAATGTCTCACATTATTCTAATATATGCATGAGATTAAGAAATAATAAACAGAGGTAGGCTGCCTAGAAATACCCAACTTGCCTGAAATTATTATAAAGAGAGAAAATATTAATGAGAATGATATAAATTCGAGATTTCAGACCTGGCAGTGTACTTTTTCCTTTGTTTAGAAATACATTTAAAATTCTGAAGTATACTTGAAGAAGTTTATAACAGAAAATTCTATACAATTATTTTTTGTGTAAAATATTTAGTTGTTTTCATTTACAACTTAAATTTTGACTTTCAGAAATAAGTAAAACTTTTGGTAGCTGCTACAAAAACTATCTTTACAGTGATTAAGGAAAGAGCAATAATAATTGAGTTTTTAAGTTTCTATTTATATGATAAAATGCTATTTTTCTTAACTTTGGATAAAATAAATTTAAGGAAACTGGATGTTTCAATTAAAGACATAATTTTTTGCACAAAATATAGCATCATTGTAATTTTATTTACTTTGGCTTCTTTTGCAAAGGGTCACTGAATAGCCTGAATTCTTTATAATGCCTTTTTACCATGACTGAAAAGATTTGACTTTTTCATCTTCTTTATTATTTATCTTCTTATTTAAAATATCTTTCTCTATCTTTTGCTTCTCTTCTTTCAAAAGCATTGCCCCAAACTACAGACATGAGATAGACACAGAATAGGAAGAGACCTTAAGCTAGCACCTTCATGTAAGTGAGCTGCAGAAGAAAAGAAGCTCATTAATGAGACTGAATATGCAACCAATGGAAGGGGGAAGAAACTAAAAATAGCAAGAGGAGGCAAAGAACACTCAAGAAGTGGGGGATAGGCAGGAGAATCTCATGAAGGGTAGAATCACTCATGAAACCAAGAATATGCTTTTTTACCCAATATGTATGTTACATGTATTCTCTCTTTGCAAGAAGGGCCAAAAATTCAGGTATCCTAAATAAAAATTAGTCTGAAGGGTACCTGGGTGGCTCAGTTGGTTAAGGGTCCGACTTTGACTCATGGTTCATGAGTTTGTGCCCCACATCAGGCTCTGTACTGATACTTCAGAGTTCAAAGTAGATAAAAGGAAGATGCTAAGCTGAAAAACGAAGAGTGATGTAAGATTGAATGATTTATGGTCAACTGAACAAACTCAGAATCTCTACATTCTTTTTTAAAAAAAATTTTTAATGTTTATTTTTGAGAAAAAGAGAGAGACAGAGAGAGAGGGAGACACAGAATCCAAAGCCAGCTCCAGGCTCTGAGCCGAAGTTGGATGCTTAACCAACTGAGCCACCCAGATGCCCCTCCATATTCTTAAGTAAAGGTTTTGTTTACCCTTTAGAAATGTCCTTTTGTTATTTTTCTTTATACCTTTGACCATATTTAGGGTACTGTTATCACTAGATGAACAGGAATCCACATGCTAGAGAAACCCTTGGTTGCTGATTCTGTATAATACAGACATATCTTTACAACAAGAAAAAGATACCAAAGTATTATATGACATGTAAGAAAGGCAAACAGTATAATAGAGCAATCAAATCAAGCATAAGAAATAACTAAAAGATAACAGCACTTAGACAAAAATCAGACACAAGATTTTACAAGAGTAGTAACTTCTTAAACATTCAAAAGTATTGCTCCATAAAAAATGAATACATTGTTATGATAAAGTGAAACTAGGGATTAACTGTGACTTTGGTAATTAAGACTGTGAGATCTAAAATTACTTTTTAAAATCATTGGGAGGAGTAGAATATAATTGCAACATGCCTAAACACTAAACTAACTGGAAATAGCTGAGAGAATATCCTAGAAGAAAATAGAGAGGAGCTTGGGGAACAAAGTTTGGGAAATAAAAGAATTTACATAGAAACAAACCTGTACTCTTAAGTATTAACTATTAAATTTTCAGAATATATATACAATACATAGATACATAAATTTTAAGCTTAAACTTACAATTCTATGACTTAATATATACCAAGATGATTTACATTAGAATTAATTTTAAAAGAAATATACATAGGGGCCCCTGGGTGGCTCAGTCAGTTAAATGTCTGACTTTGATTTCAACTCAGGTCATGATACCAGGGTCTGTGTTAAGCATGGAGCCTGTTTAAGATTCTCTCTCCCTTTCTCTCTCTCTCTCTCTGTCCCTCTGCCCCTCTCCCCTTCTCATACTCTTTTTTCATATACCTATAGATCAACATATAGAAATATCAAAAATAAAGGAAATCATGTGACTGATTTCTCTTTAATCATGAGACTGAGGCTATTCACTAAGAAAACGAAAGGACAAGATATCCAGAAGGCCAGGGGAAGAAAGAAGTGCATGAAAAGGGGCAGGGAATGAGTTAATTTTCTTTAAGTAGTTAAATTCAGTTCTATAGGACTCACATTACCTGATTTCTGACCTCCTAATTCTCTCCTTGATTTTATAAATTAATTTTCTGTAGTTTTCATATATAATGATACGTGTTTAAGCTAATTTAAGCTAAGATTCTGTCACTGTTTCCAAGAGTAGTATTTTGAAACTTAAGATGCTTTTTGTTGCAAGTGATAATATTTTACAAGTTAAGAAGCTTTTTAAAATTATAGTTATATTTAATTAAAGCAAAAGAGGTTAAGTGACTTAATAGTGAGAAAATTTATATATGTATATTTAATTTATATAACATATTATGCAATATATTATGTATTATGTATTGCATATATTTGTGTAATATATCACATATAGTTATATGTTTATTATGTATGTATTCATTATATATTTACACATACATATACATATATTAAGTACAAAGGGAGATCACCTCCAAGACAATTCAAAGATTCAAAGAATCAATTATACATTATTTTCCATCTTTATATACAGGCAATGTATTTATTCTTTGCAAATATATCTCCTTTTGGGGAGAAAATAACTTCAGAAATAACACAAATCATATTTAAGAAGAAAATGATATTTTCTTTCTCTTTCCTTTTTAAAAAATATTTAGGGGCACCTGGGTGGCTCGGTCGGCTAAGTGTCCGATTTGGGCTCAGGTCATGATCTCTCGGGGTCATGAGTTCCAGCCCCGCATCAGGCACTGTGCTGGCAGCTCAGAGTCTGGAGCCTGCTTCAAATTTTGTGTCTCCCTCTCTCTCTCTTTGCCCCTCCCCTGTTCATGCTCTGTCTCTCTCTGTCTCAAAAATAATTAAACAAACAAACAAAAAAAACATTAAGTTTATTTATTTTTGAGACAGAAAGGGTCAGCATGAGTGGGGGTCAGTCAGAGAGACAGGGAGACACAGAATCTGAAGCAGACTCCAGGTTCCAGACTGTAACCACAGGGCCCAACTTGGGGCTCCAACTCGCAAACCGTGAAACTGACCTGAGCCTAAGTCGGACACCCAAGTAACAGAGCCACTCAGGTGCCCTGATTACTTTCCTTCTTTTTATTTTCTTAAATATTTATTTATTTTGAAAGAGAGAGAGAAAGTGAGAGAGAGACAGAGAGGATGAGTGTGCACAAGCAGGGGAAGGTCAGAGCTAAGGAGACACAGAATTCAAAGCAGGCTCCAAACTCAGCTGTCATTACAGAGCTCTACATGGGGCTCCAACTCACAAACTGTGAGATCATGACCTGAGCTGAAGTCGGATATTTCATGCTTAAACGACTGAGCCCCTCAGGGGCCCCTCTTTCCTTCTTTTTAAATAAAACCTTAGAAGTAGCTTTTGGCAGATATACCCTCATATTTTCTTGACCAAAACTGGTATAGAAAACTAACAAATCAAACAAAAACTAACAAATTTAAATAGTCACATTTTACTTAACATATTTACTTAACGTGTTTACACCCAGAGGTAAGGGTAGGGTTACCTTCCTGAATTTTAGATGGAGATAATTGGGATTAGATGTGGAGATAAATGGGATTCTGTTGATAATGTAAAGTGTAATTGGTATAGTGACTGACATGAAATAAGTTAAATACAAATGTTCTGAAAACTATAAATTCAGTGATATGGTCAAAATCCTACCAAGATTACTTCTGGCTCAACAATACACAGGAAGGAGTTAAGGACTCTGACTTTGTTATCCTCAGCTACAGGTTATTATAGTGAAAGGATACACATCAACAACTGCAAAGGAGAAAAGAACGTGAAGTGAAGTCCAAGACCCACCAGATGCTAACTGTCATGTGGCCCCTCATAGTGGAGTTGCACAGGGGCACATTTAATTCTCCTGACAGTGACATGTGACAACACGTGCAGAGTATTGCCAAGGAAGCTCCCTAGAACTGAGTAGTCAGGGTATTTATTAGGGTCAGTCACATAGACATGCAGTGTCCACTGACCACACATACTCCAACCCAAGAGCAAAAAACATGTTTGTCATGAATGATATCATTATTATAACCTTATCTGAACAAACTCAACATCCCAGGCATACTCTCACCAGGGGGGAATTTTGAAGGGCTCACAGATTGTCTCTCTAACTAAAGTCCAATCCTGCAGCCAGGCCTTTCTTTGGAATTATCAATTAAAGCCAGTTGAATTAACCTGTTTCTGCTGTTTCTATGTGCTATGTAAGAATTGAAAATAAAACATAGTTGGTATTTTAGTAAACCCTGAAAAAAATATACAACATAGAATAGTACATAGATCAATTATTGCTTACAAAGTGACAATCATGCATTCTTTACAACCAAATTACCTTTAGTTTTTGATCCCATGCAGTAAACTATTAGTCTGATTGCTAACATGGTAGCTTATTTTACCTATTTTTGAACTTTTATTTTTTAACTATTTTATTTTATTTTTAATCATTTTTAAATGTTCATTTATTTTTGAGAGAGACAGAGACAGAGTGTAAGCGAGGGAAGGTTAGAGACAGAAGGAGACACAGAATCGAAAGCAGGCTCCAGGCTCTGAGATGTCATCACAGAACCCAAGTACCATGAGACTATGTCCTTAAGTTGATGCTTAACCAACTGAATCACCCAAGGGCCCCTATTTTTTTTTTATTTGTTTTAAGTTTACTTATTTATTTTGAAAGAAAAAGAGCGAGAGTGAGTGAGTGCAAGGGAGGGGTAGAGAGAGAGGCAGACAGGATCTGAAGCAGGCTCTCAGCTCTCAGTGTGGAGTCCAACACAGGGCTCAAACCCAGGAACTGTGAGAACATGACCTGAGCCAAAATCAAGAATCAGACACTTAAGCGACTGAGTCACCCAAGTGTCCCTATTTTTGAGCTTTTAAAATAGAATAATGTGATGCCCACTCCTGTGACTGGCTTATTTTATTTAATAGTGTGTTAGTTTGATTCACCCAAGCTCTCCTGTAACCATCATTTATTTTCATTGATGGATATTATTCTATTATATGCATATACCATAATATAGCCATCCATTGTACTCTGTTTAAAAAAAAAAAAAGTTGATATATTTTGAGAAAGAGAAAGAATATGAGTGGGGGAAGGGCAGGTGAGAGGGAGACAGAAAATCCCAAGCAGGATGGGTGCTCTAAGCATGGAGTCAGGAGGGGAGGATATGGGGAGGATCAAACCCATGAACCCCAAGATCATTACCTGAGTTGAAATCAAGAGTCAGTTGCCTAAGAGATTGAGCTACCCAGGTGCCCCTCATCCATTTTACTCTTGATGGACCTTGGGGAACCTCCAATTTGGGACCATTAATGTATTTCATAAGTGATAAGGACATGGATTTAGGGGCACCAGAAGCAGAATGCTATGGTCTGAATATTTGTGCCCCCCCCCCCCCATTTATACATTGAAATTCTAAAGCCCAACATGATGTTTTAGGAGGTATGGCCTTCGTGAGGTGTTTAGATCATAGGGTGGAGCCCTTAGTGTTCTTATAAATGAGATGACAATAGACCACAGCTCCCTCTACCATGTGAGGACACAGCATGAATCAAGAAGTGGGTTCTCACCAGCTACGACATGGAATCTGCTGGTGCCATGATCTTGGCCTTTCCAACATCCAGAACCATGTGAAATACACTTCTGTTTATAAGCTATCCACTTGGTAGTATTTTACTATAGCAGCCTGAATGGGCCAAGGCAGCATAAAAGTTTAGCTATACTAGATAGGATCAAATATTTTCAAAAGAACTTTCACCAGTTTATAGTCAATCAGCATCATATGAGAGCTCAAGTTGCGAAGCCATTTTGGAATAGTCTTTTCTTTTAAAGATTTATATGAATATTTAGTGTTGTAGATACATGTTGTTAAGCTAATTTTACCAAAACTTTTGATCTGGGCTAAGAGAACATGCCCTGAAGTTAATTCTGAGAGATAAGATTATTAGAGACCATCCTCTGAGATTTGCTAATCTCTAAGGGTGTATGTTTACATTTCAAGAGAGAATGACACCCAGTAGAGACATCCCAGGGGGTTATACAGCTGGAGAAGCTAGTTTTAGGTTTCCCCTGGAGAGATATATTTGCATTTCAAAGAACTAGAGTAAGAACTCAAAATTCTTCCCATTACATTACCATGGAGACACTCTCAGGAGGTGTCAGAGCAGCTGGTCACTCTTTTACATAAATGCCCAGATTCTTGTTTTCCTGGGTTCTTCACCTCTAGCAGACCCCCTTTTATGTAGGATAAATTTCATTCCCATTGCATTGCTGCAGGGTAAGAACTGGAGCAGCCAGGGACCAGGCAGAAGGCAGCCATTTCTCTCTGTTCTCCACATCCTTCTGGTGCCAAACACCAAGGTGTCTGGTCATATCTCAGAACAATCCATAATTCTGTACCTTTGTGTTCTGACACCAACTGCATCTATGGAGTGAGCAGTAGAAAGATTCCTGACTGCTAGAAACAACTTAATTTTCATGGAAAAGACTAAATCAAACACATTGACTTTAATAAAGCCAAATTAAATGCATTCCATTACATAACTGTACTAAATTCATGTCAATATTATTTTTAGCAATATATAGTAACATTGTTTCTAATATTATTTTCTTTGACAAGCAAAGTTATAATTGAAATTCTTATTACTGTACCCTTGTGTATATGTATACTCATTATATGTGTAACACTAATTTATACCCAAAGTGCTAAGACATAATTATACATCATATATTATACAGAGATATAAAATAGAAACAGTAAATTGTGCAAAGCACTGACAAATAGTAGTGTTTGGAAGTTTTGTGTTTTTTCCCCCTACAGTTCTTGCCAACATTTGTCTATTTTCCCAAATCCTGGGCTACCTAGAAGTTCACATTATTTTAACTCTCAACTATTTTTCTTGATACCTGGGGTTTTTATCTATCTGTATAAATTCTTGTTTATTCTAAATGCTTTTTGAAAAGTCATTATATGCAAGAGATATAGTTGGCTTTGTTTGTATTCGAATTATAATAAACTGTTTTACTAAAAAAAGTAATAAAATAGAAACAAAAATAGCTTCATGTTTTGCTTAATGATTCCAGATATTGATTACATGTACAAATTAAAAAGATTGAGAGAAGAGAACAAAACTCATTTTACACTGTCAGGGAAATACAGGCATAGTAAAAACCCAAAATTGTTTTCAGATTCAATCATGTCACCATGTGTATATGCAAATAAGCTAATTATCATAATTTCCATATAGAAAACATGTTATTTTAAAATTCATGAAAAAGCAAGGCTACATAAAAATAGTAGTTGAAAAAAAATTCAATTCAGAAGTGGTACTCCTACAGGTCCCTGAAAATCTTTGGTGAAAATTCAGATTATGAAAACTTAGCCTAAATAAATAAAAAAAGAAATGGATATAATATATAAAATTTTAATAATGTAGAGATTATTTTCAGTAGTTCTAGAATCAACATACTCAGTTTTAAATAATCATTCTGAGGATTTCACCTTAATATTCATTTATTATTTATTTATTATTTATTAATATATTTATTGAGATTTAACCTATTTCCAGATATAGAATATTTTACAAATGAGCTATTTTCAAAAAAATCAGTGTTTTTATTAATTGATACCACAGAAAAAACAGTTCTCTTACGAGTATTTCAAGAAATTCTATTTTAAATATGTGCAACTGAGGCACAGAGTATATGACAATTTTTACCAAGTCCACAAATAAATGAATTAATAACTCAATTATGCAGGAAATTCAAAATGCCTTTATTTCCTCATTTGCAAAAGGTTCACATGATAAATAACTGAATGAGAATATAAAATGAGTTTGACCCAAGAGTTAGTCCTTTTTAAGAGAATGGATTATTGAATGTATATGTATACATGTATACATGATTTTACCTAAGGTTAATGTATAATGATTTTACCTAAGGTTAGGGTTATAATCATGATAAAATATTTTGAAAACTGTTTTGAAAGGTCTAAATATTTTAAGAATCTTATGCTCTATCAACTGAGTCAGTTTCAGGCACCCCCCTGAAAGCTCTAAATATTTTAATAAGTTATAGCAGGAACACTGAGATATGATAGAATTATCTTTGGTCTTTAAGACAAAAGGAATTAGGTCCTGAAATCAAGATTGATATGAAAATGTAATGTTTACTTGATGTTATCCTGGAGTCTACAAATCAAATCTCTTCAGAAAAAGGAAATTAGTAAAAAGAATCTCTGTCTTAGTCATCCCACCTCATTTTCAAAGGGAATCCCTTTATCTACTTTTTCCTCATTTAGTGTTATGGATCACTATTCTTTCTTTTTCTTGGCTTGCCTCTCCTTTTTGGTACTTTCTTCACCACAGCATAACAAGAAACAAACAATCTTAAAAGCCCAACGTGTATATTTTGATATTTTTATCATACTGATGACCTAATATTCATACCTGTATATAGGATATAAATTACTTTGTATCTTTTTTATTTTTTGCATTTTATTTATTTTTGAGAGACAGAGAGAGACAGAACATAAACAGTGGAGGGCAGAGAGAGAAAGAGACCCATAATCTGAAACAGTCTCCAGGCTCTGAACTAGCGGTCAGCACAGAGCCTGACGTGGGGCTTGAACCCATGAACCGCGAGATCGTGGCCTGAGCCGAAGCCGTGCGCTTAACCAACTGAGCCACCCAGATGGCCCCTTACTTTGTATTTTTGACATCTTTATATGTACACATCTTTTGTCATGCTGTCATTTTAACCTGTAAAATGCTCACCTAGTGATTAAAATACTTAAGATGCAGGGGCGCTCTATGACTCAATCAGTTATGTGTCCTACTTTGGCTCAGGTCATGATCTCACAGTCTGTGAGTTTGAGCCCTGCATCTGGCTCTGTGCTAACATCTCAGAGCCTGGAGCCTGCTTTGGATTTTGTGTCTCCCTCTCTCTCTGCCCCTTTCACACTTGCACTCTGTTTCTCTCTCTTAAAAAGAACTAATCATCAAAAAAAAAAAAAAAAAACCTTCAGTTGAAGAATATAAACTTTGAGAAAAATTTATTAAATGAACACTATTACATAATGTTATACAGTAAAGTTATGAAGCATCAAAGTAGTTTTTCTAGTCTTATAATTAATTCATATCAGAATTCATACACATTCTCTGGGTTCTGCTATGGCCCAGACAGTGTTAACTTTTTTTTCTATAGTGGGTTTTGATTCCCCCCCCCCCAGAAATTGGCTTTATTTGATGTACCCAAGTCTTAAGTTTCTCAATAAAGAAAAAAATCTGCACAAAACACACACACACACACACACACACACACACACACACACACACAAACGCACACACACCACAGGTTGGATTACAAATTTATTGCCAAACTATCTCACTAAGTAGGTATTTCAACATCTAATAAAATAAATGAAATCTACTGTAAATATTTCCAACAAGATAAAAACAAATACTGAATACATAGTCTTCTTATTTGTCTATTTCTCTTTATGAAAATGCCCATAAATTGGATTTGTGAGCAAGACTACCTAGGGCTTACATGAACAAGCAAAGAAAATAACACTTGATTCCAAAATGGCAATAGTGGTGACCATATATAAACCTGACCTTTAAAAGATCATTCGACCAACAATATAGTCAAACTTATTTTTAAAAACTAGCGGCTTAAAGAAATAAATCAATAATGTTCTAGTAAACAGAAATGCTGTTACATCTGTTTGAAGACTTTGAACTTTTTCATGATTCTGTCAAACATTTGTTTTTGTGTGTATTCTTTTGCAGGACTTCTTATACAATTAAACAACTTGATGTTTTCTAATATATCAAATTAGATACTCTGTGATATTTTGAAAATATATCAATAATTTCTAATATAATATTTTTGATTCTTAACATTCTTTTTTTAATTTTTTAATTTCTTTTTGAGAGAGAGAGAGACAGCATGAGCAGGGGAGGGTCAGAGAGAGAGGGAGACACAGAATCCAAAGACATGCTCCAGGCTCTGAGCTGTCAGCACAGAGCCTGAGGCGGGGCTCGAACCCACTGAACCGTGAGATCATGACCTGAGCTAATGTTGGACACTTCACCGACTGAGCCACCCAAGAGCCCTAATTCTTAACATTCTTAGTTATAGAGTTTACAAGTCAGTAGCAGGGACACCTTTAACATATGCAAAAAACTTAGAAAAACAAACCTATCGTGATATAACATATATTCAGAAAAACTTTCTATTCTTAAGAGTTTTCATGGTCTGGAGTGCCTGAGCAGCTCAGTCAGTTAAGCATACAACTTTGGCTCAGGTCATGATCTCCCAACTTTGCTCCTGAGTTAGAGCCCCTCATTTGGCTCTGTACTGACAGCTCAAAGCCTGGAGCCTGCTTTGGGTTCTGTGTCTCCCTCTCTCTCTGCCCCTTCCCACCTGTGCTCAGTCTCTCTTTCACTCAAATATAAATAAACATTAAAAATATTGAAAAAAAAGAGCATGGTATATCTTTTCTAAATAAATGATAGAGTTGTTAAATATAGTTAGGGGGATCTGTACAAACTAGAAGAGACAAAATATACAAATTTAAACAGCAAGCTAGCAATGAAGATGACCATTGCTAAAGAATCATCTGCTTGAACTTGAATGCAACAAAGTCTAGAGAATAAGGAGGGGGTTATCAGAGCAGAAACTCCCACCTAAAGTTGATACAACAAATAGATACACTTAAAACACCAACAGACACATACATGCACACTCTTCGTAGGTAGATATTGGTATAATCAGTCAGAGCCTCATCCCTACTCAAGGAGGAAAGAAAGAAAGAAGAGAAAGAAAGAAAGAAAGAAAGAAAGAAAGAAAGAAAGAAAGAAAGAAAGAAAGAAAGAAAGAAAGAAAGGAAGGAAGGAAGGAAGGAAGGAAGGAAGG
Source organism: Helogale parvula (assembly GCA_004023845.1). Taxonomy (NCBI): domain Eukaryota; kingdom Metazoa; phylum Chordata; class Mammalia; order Carnivora; family Herpestidae; genus Helogale; species Helogale parvula. The sequence continues at coordinate 9,324 of PJEM01007909.1, read as the reverse complement.
AAGGAAGGAAATGACAGAATGAAAGGGAAAGTTAAAAAAAATGAAAACAAAAGAGTAAGGGCAAGGTAGGTGGGAGAAGCATGATTACAAATGAAGCAGTGATAGAAAAGAAAATAGGTGCGTTAATATCTTTTTTAAAAAATTTGATGAAATAAATTCCCAGAAAAAAATTAACAAAACTAACCAGCTATGGGTTAAAGATTAGAGGGCAGAATATTCTTAAAACCATTGAAGCAATCAAGGAAACAGATTATGAATCTCTGTAAAGAACCCACATGTGAGTGGAAAGAAGTATTTGGGGAACATAATTCAAATCCATTCAATCTCATATAGTGAAAGTATAAGAGATTAGAATAATCTTAATAGCTAGCCCAGACAATGACAACATAAAAAAGGGAATTATAATCTGATCTCACCAATGAACAGAAATGTAAAAATCTTAACCAAATGATTAAAAAATCAATGTCACAATATATGCATATTATTTTTAAGGAAAGAAAAAATATAATTATATGAATGTTTGCATCCTGAAATAGATTTGTTTTAATTTGTTGCTAGTGTCTTCCATATTGTATGTGAGTGTCACATCTATTTTAGATTTTTAAGGGTAAACGTATATGCATTATTGCTTTTAAAAACAAGTTTTATGCTGAGACAAGACTTTGAAGTGGTATAATGTAATTAGATAACAAATTTTCTCTGAAACACATAATCTAGCACTTGTATTTTTCACACATTCATAAGACAATATAAAAAGGGTTGTCCTGAGTCACCGAATTAAACATTCAAATTATCATACGTCTCCAGTAATATCTCATAAATAAAAGGAATTTCATATTGGAATAGTTGAAACTTATTAGCTAATTTGTTAAATGTTGTCTCTGAATTATATCAGTTAGAGAAGAGGAAAGCATACTTAAAAGGACTTAATTACAGAGCAAGTAAAGTACACATTGAAGATATTTAAAAAATCCTATTGCTATCTTTGTGTCAGTCAGTGCAATTGAAATATGTCAGTAGCATAAGTTATAAAAAATAATTATTTATTTTATAGAACCTTTGATGACAATAAAATTAATGAATTCTATTATTAAAAAGCCAAAAAAAGGGCACTATATCAATAGACCACAATGGAGCCCACAGCCTAACTCCAACAACTATTGTGGTCTTGATGTATTTTCATTTAATTTTATTAATATCTGAGGTGAAAATAAATACACGGCCTACAATTATTTTTATTTTTATAATTTTTATTACATGTAATAATTTGCTAAAAATATTTCATTTATTTAAATGTCTAATTCACACTAAATATCTAAAAACTGAAACTATAGGTCTTCCTTACCCTCGTACATCCCCAAATTCACCCCTCCCAAATTCCTAACTATGTTAGTAATTCTAACTTAATCCATTTGTTCAGGCCAAAACACTGGCAAAATCATTGATTTTTATCTCTAGTATATTGGAGTAAAATATATCTGGTTTTCACAGAACAGCTCCAGTGTGCAATTTTTGCCTCATATACTCACATATAGCACACCACATCACCCTTAAGATTGTTCCACTTTGGACAATAAATTATACCATCACCTTATTCATAATGCACATGCAACCCACTGCAGCCTTTCAAGAATGCCTTCAAGAGATAGACTGCACCCAGCCACCTCTCCTCCCCATCTTTACCACGTGGCCCAAGTCTCAATCATCTCGAGTTAAGAACAATATCACATACTAGCCTCTTCACTAATCTCCCTGTTTTCTCTGTTGCTAACTTGTAATCTGTTTTTACATAGCAGTCATAGATGATACTGCTAAATCTTTAAAGAGGTTATTACTTTTCTCTTCTTACTCTTCATTGGCTAACAATCAATTAAAAAAAATCTTTACCACTTCCTAGGTATCCCTATATACCCTTAGCCCTGCTAGGTCTCTGACTTCATCTCTGCTCTGTCATTTTGGCATCCTTTCAGGAACATCACAGGTACATTCTGATTCTTCCATTCTGAACAAAATCTTCCTTCAATCATGTGCCTGGCTCACTGCCTTATAACCTATCATTGTACTCAAAGAGTGCCTCACGGTGACTTCCTCCCCCTAGAATGCCCTATTTCTCTTTCAAGAAATTATTGACGTTGTAGAATTTAGCACCATCTGGCATAAAACATATGATATTGTGTGATACTATTTATTGTCTTTCTCACAAGACTATAAACTCCATGAAGCCCATACAATTTGAATGTTTTATTCATTGTTTTTACCTTATCTTATCACCTAGCATATATAAGATGTTCAATAAACCTTTATGGAATGAATGAAAAATGACTCTATATTTTATAACAAACTTGCAGGCATTTTATGAACAAGCCATAAATTGTGTAGCCATTGGCTTAAATTTACATGTTTTTACAATAAGAAAATTATTTCCATTAAAATAATGATGTGTGTGTGTGTGTGTGTGTGTGTGTGTGTGTGTGTAGGTGGGTGTTTTCTTGGCAATATTATACATATAAACATAGAAGCTTTTCTCTAGTAATTCTTAAAAATACTTTTGTTTTGTTTATATTATGTGATATATATGATTTCATACCCAAATTTAACCAAAAAACTATTATTAAATAGCTGTCTTTTAAAATATAGTGAAATACATTTCCCTGATATAAAGCTCAGAGCATTTTGAAGAACTCTTCAAATTTATGAAACAGGGGCTCAATTTTTTTCCATATTATTTTACAAACAGTTTTAACCTTTAAAATTAAAGGTTCATGAATGCATAGTGAATCATTGCACCACTCATAAGTGAGCTTAGAATATCAATATGTTTGTTTGTTTGTTTGTTTGTTTTGGGGGAGAAAGAGAGTGTGTGCATGTGAATGTACAGGTGGGTAAAGGACAGAGTGAGAAAGAAGAGAATCTTAAGCAGGCTCCCCACTGAATGTGGAGACCACCTTGAGGCCCAAGGGGCACAGTCTCACCACCATGAGATCATGACCTAAGCCAAAATCAAGAGTTGCATGCTCAACTGACTAAGCCACCCAGGTGCCCCAATATGTTTAAATTATATGTCTATATGATAGGTGACATGCATGAACAAAAAATGTATCATTTGTTTTATTCTCCATTAATAAAGTAGAACTAGAATAGCTATTACTCTGTTACTTTTGCTCTAATAAAACTTAATCATTGAATAACCTGATAACTGAGTCTTGTGAGTACTTTTGATGCATCATAAAAATTAAGGGGGCATCCCTAGAAGCATCAAAACCAGTTTATATCAGAAGTGAGGTGTTAGCCTTGATGCATATTATTGTTAAATGGTATAATTACATGCAATGATTTGTTAACCTTTTGTCTCATTAAATAAGTTTTAATATTTATTGTCAATAATTCAAACATTTAAAAACCATTATTTATCAACCAAGGACTTTTCACTAAGAAGTTCTTTCCTCTGTGAGTGGTATCAGAATTCCCTTTGGCAAGAAGATATTTTCTACCTGTACATGTGCATTTCAGCAATTTGATATAACTGTAGAGATCTTTGATTTTCCCTTCCCCATAATTAATAATTTCCACTATAGCGAACCCCTGCCACTTATAAAAGTATGTATTATCATTATAATATTTGAATAACAAACTAAAATTTGAAATATTTAGAAGCATTGTTCTGAACTCATTAAACCTACTAGAATCATGTCATAAGAAAAAATAATTTTAAATTAATACCCGTTAAGTTTTATAGTTATTTGCATTTTATCATAAAGACTTTCTATGTGTTTTTTGAATTCTTGTGACCTAGTAAGATTGCTAAACCCATTTCCATATGCATAAGTGAGAGAATAGGATTAGACAATCTCTAAGGATCCTTTTTGCTCTAAGATTATATGATTCTAATTAACTGGACTGCATATCTTGAGCAAGGAAATTAAATTGCAACTATAGCTGAAGTTTCTTTCCCATTGAATTAATACTTAGGGGCTTGGGAAAGTGGAAACCAGAAAGGCAAAACAATTTTCTTACAAAAGATTCATAAAAATTTGATTATTGAAAGGTCATTAGCAAGAGTTTGTTTTACGTCTTTGTTCTGAATCCTTTCCTCTCTTTTTAACAGGTACATACAAATGGATGCATTCTGTTATTCAAACAAGAGCTAAGTTAGATCATGTCTTTACTTTCTCTACATGAAATTTCAAAGCTTGAAAACATTTAAGTTGGTAGGGAACATAGTATAATTTTCCAGCCTTGATTTAGGGAGAATTAATTTTTGTTTTAATTTCACCAACATATGGAAAGATTGTTTATTTTTGCTAGGTTCTAGTTATTTTATCTTTAAAAATATTTTAGTGAAAGAGACTCCTGCATGGTGCAGTTGGTTAAGCGTCCAATTTTTGGTCCCACTCAATGTCATGACCTCGCAGTTTGTGAGTTCAAGCCCCACATGAGGCTCTGAGCTGATGGTGCAGAGCCTACTTGGGATTCTGTTTCTTTTTCTCTTTGATACTCCCCCACTTGTGCTCTCTCTCTTTCCCTCTCAAAATAAAAATAAACATAAAAGAAATTTAAAAAATGACATAAATCATATGAATTCATGTAACTGACAGCAATCAAATTTGATTTCCTCTAGTTTATTTATTTTCTATAAAGGGCAACATAAAGCAATAATCAGATTTCAAGAATAAATGCTTTTCATGTCTCTTATGAGACATCTCATTATTATTATTATTCATATCATTATTATTATTTGAATCCTTATATAGATCTTTCCAAGTTAAAGGTGCATAGCAAGTAAACATTTTTGACTTTCCTAATTGAAAATGGCTTGGTAGTTTATTTGCAATAGAGACAATTAATTGCCTTTACTATGCATTCTTCTATTATCCATTTAGAAACAGAAACATAAGGACATATGACTGTGAGCAAGTTATATTTTATAGCCTCCTATTCAATAAGTATTTTTTATCAAGTGACATATGAATATCAGGAACATAAATTTCAGTGCATCTCATGAAGATAAAACTTGTATTAGATTGTATTAGTTTTACTTATTTATTTAGTTAGTTTTAGTTTCAAATTTTTATTTAAATTTTTGTTAGTTAACATATAGTGCAATATTGGTTTCAAGAGTAGAGTTTAGTGATTTATCACTTATATATAAGACCCAGTGCTCCTCACAACAAGTGCCCTCCTTAACACCCATCACCATTTAGCTCATTCCCCACCTATCTGCCTCCATCAAACTTCAGTTTATTCTCTATAGTTAAAGAGTACCTTATGGCTTAGTTCCCTCTTGTTTTTTTCCTTCTTCTATGTTCATTTGTTTCATTTTGTACATTTCATATATGAGTGAAATCATATCATATTTGTATTAGATTTCTTTTTACATTTTTCCCCTGGTTGGAATACAAAAAATGTGGCCAAGCTACCTTTAACCATAAGGATGAAACTAAAATCAGATTATGGAGAACAACAAGATGGAAGTCACCCAGGGCCCAGAATGAACTCATGGACTTTTGAAAAGACATACAACACTACATTAAGGGTCACTTTTTATAATAATCATAGTAAGAGATATTGGCAAGTATATCAAACTATCAATCTATATATTTTGTCCTACAAAATATTGAAGAAACAGAATATTGAAGAAACAGAAAAAAAAAAGAAGCTGGATTATCTAATTTTTAGACTGAGAGGCTATTGCAGCAGACATATTTATTCTTCCATTTTCTTAACTTACTACATTTGTAATTTATTTCACACACGCATCATAGAAATAGGGGATACTATCTTTATTATACCGGAAAATAGACAAAGCTATTTTCTGGTCTATAAATAAACACTATATTGGTCTTCCAAGGCTTTTTGCTGTACAGACATCTTTGAAAAGATAGTTTGTACCAAAATTGCAGTTAGTGCTTCTACCCAACAAAAGTCACATAAACACAAGTCAATTGAGAATTATCCCTCAAGAGATATATTTCCAGGTTGCTAGCTTGCTCTTTCCTAAAACCGGAAGGCCTGGGAAAGTACTTATATTCTAAGATTCCCGCTACTTCTCCTTTCTAACTTGCTTTTTCTCAGTCCCCTTTCCCCACAACTTCAAATAAGGCACTTCTCTCACCTATGCAAATTGACTAGGGTATTCAAATCTCTAGGGTACTAAAAAGAGATTCTCTTAAAAGAAATCTATTTACAAGCCGTTGACACCATGCTATAAGGTACAATAAATCTTGGGATCAGTTTTCTTTTTCCCTGCCATTAGCAACCTGTTCTGTGCTTGCTTATTTTTTTCTATCATGTATTATTGAATAGCCACATTTATTCAGAACACACCACAGCTCCTGTTCTGAGCATTTATATGTACAAGTCATTTAATCCTCACGAGAAGACCAAGAGGCAATTACTACTATAATTTCCTTCTTAAAATAAGAAAGCTAAGGAACAGATATTCCGTGATTATTCTCAAGTCTTCAGAGCTAGTCTGTGGCAAAGCAGAGATTGGAAGTAAATTAGTTGGGCTCCAGTTCCTGGAACTTAAACACATCGTTATGCCACCTCTTAGTATATGTAAATAATGATGTGCATGCCATATGATTATGTTATTTAGGTTACATTGAACACAGATAAAATAACTTGGTGCTTTTATCTTAAAAAATAAAATTAATAGGTATATATGAGCAAACTCTGTGGAACATCTTTCTAGTAAATATTTTTATATTTCTAATTCCTTTTTTAAAAAAATACAGTAACTTAGAACTTACATCTAGGGGCACCTGGTTGGCTCAGTCGGTTAAGCATCCAGCTTCAACTCAGGTCATGATCTCAGGGTTTGTGGGTTCGAGCCCTGCATCGGGCTCTGTGCTGACAGCTCAGAGCCTGGAGCCTGCTTCAGATTCTGTGTCTCCCTCTCTCTCTGACGCTCCCCTGCTCACGCTGTCTGTCTTTGTCTCTCAAAAGATAAATAAAAAACATTAAAAATTACATCTATATTAATAAAAATGTGGCAATATTTATATAAGAAAAGTCTAGGGGCACCTGGGTGGTTCAGTTGGTTAAGCGTCTGACCCTTGATTTTGGCTCAGGTCACGATCTCGTGGTTCATGAGTTCAGGTCCTGTGTCGAGTTCTGATCAGGTGGCACAGAGCCTGCTTGGGATCCTGTCTCCCTCTCTCTCTCTGCCCCTCCCCAACTAGCTCTCTATCTCTCTCTCTCTAAAAAAAAAATAAATAAACATTAAAAGAAGAAGTCTATGTGCTATTCCAGAAATTAGAAAAAGAGATAAGGGACACTTGAGGTAAAAGATATTTATCTCCCAGAGAAAAATGAGGTCTGAAAGAAATTTTCACTCTCAGGTTAGGGTGCTTTACAATGTCTTCCTAAAAAGATTTTCAAATAGTCATGAATGAATGACTGTGATGATATAAAAAATCTTTATTACTGTCTCTTTGTTCCTGTTTCACCATTACATATTTGTATATATGATAAATATTAATATTTCGAGTTCAGATTTAGTGAAAAATGAGAACCTTCTCTGGACTTGATTGCTAAGACTGTGAGTGACTATAAGTACTGAATTTTGACTTATGCCCAGGACTTCAGGAGAGTTCTGTGTTGTTTCTTTCTAGAAGAGAGGCCAGTGTCTTCTAGGATGGGAGGAAGAATAAAGAGAATATTTTACCAGCAGGGATAGCTTTGGCAAAGATTGATGAAACAATGAAAATATTATTTTCCTCTTGTGGATCATATAGACTTACTATATTTCCCAACCTAAAGTGCAGGTAGATTGCAATTTACTTAACAGGTCAAGAAGTTATGTGCTATACTTCAATCTGGGCTCTGAAATGCTCTATGCAATCCTTTCCACACTACTTTCCTTTTTTTACAGAATTCAGAAGATACAGTGGGAGCCTCCAAGAAATTAGAGAGAATGAAATCCTCCACTGAAATGTGATACGAATGTGAAAAATAAAAAAAAAATTGTTAAGCCACTACAATTTGTACTTTTTCTGATTCAGGAACTAGCACTAATTTCTTTGACTAATATAGTAAGACCTTAGTTAATTTTTCAATAATACTTTTACAGGGACCTCAATAGCATAGATAAAAATAAGATTATAACATTTAGGGTTGTTTATGACTTGTCTTGCCAGTCCCTATACATGATAGAACATGTCTTCCTGTCCTGGTGAGCTCAGGTATAGCATGTGATTTACCATGACCATTGGAATGTGACTAGAACTGAAGTTTCTAGAAATGAAGATTCAGAGTGTGCCGCACATGACACTTTTTTTTCCTTGACTGCAGCAACTTTCATTGTTCTGTAGTGGCTGCTTTGTCTGCCTGGATCCTGGTGTACAGATGACAGTGTCCCTGAGCAGAGCCCTAAGCAACACCTGTTACATGCTGGACATGTAAAATGAATGCTATAAAAATCTGAGTCGATTCAAGCCACTAATATTAAAGGTTGTTTTTTTTTATCACTCTGCTTACTTTTTCTTTCTTTCTTTTTTTTTTTTGCTTACTTTTTCTGATATAATTCCACTGCTATTAAGGAAATATTTTTTTTCTGATATATTACATTACTTTTGCAAAACCGAAAGTTCTAGGCATGACAGTAATCTGAGAGCTGGGTAAGATCTAGTCAAGAATTGGTGTAAATTAAACTCCTACCACTTATTACTCAAAGCGGAGTATATTTTATGAGTGCTACCTTCTCCGCTTTTCTTTTGTAGTGTTTCACCAATAGATCTGAGCATATGGTTGTAACCCATGGTTGCCTTCTGGAAACAAAGAATAATAACAAAGTAAAAGAACTCAAATATACTTTAAAGTCCATGTGCAGTTTATACTGCAAGTCCCTGTAGTTACTTGCCATCTATGACCCAAATCGCTTTTACTGAGTGACACGACATTTCACTGTACCCAAACTTAGGTGAACAAGCGAGACTTAGAAGGTATGTGAAAGTACCCTTATCAGTGGTTAAGGTATAATAACAAATAAACCTGGATTTGTAATCCAAATACATTAAACAAATGCTTGAAACCTTATCTTTTAGAGTCTTTATGATCCAGAGTTTTTAACCTGTATTTACTAACCTATCCCAAGTTGGAATTTTTGCCAATAAAATTGAGTAACAGTTTACAGCCTAAATTTTAGGGAAATGATGCTTAAAATGTCACCAACCTCTGGAAACTAGGGTTTCATCTTTTTCATTTGGAGATAGAAGATCAATTATATGATAGATTTATATGGATGTTGACAGGTAAAACTATTTTTATTTGCTAAAATTAAAACATAACTTAGTAAATGAAAATATGGATTTGACTTCTCCA